>JANCMC010006026.1:53320-142031 GCA_024363005.1 Charaxes varanes
GACGGAAACGCCTCGCACAATTTTGCCTTCTTAACGCCTTCTCTATTCGCTTGGAGTATATTTCATGCAGTGTAATACGCATTTACATGTACTCCCCTAAGCCATACCTGGTTTTAATTTAGCAAAACATTTTGCGGAATAGGCAGCGAATCTCAGGCACTGCTAAATATTACAATTACTGCTTGAACAACCTACTAAAAACTTTAAAGCCGAAGCAACGAGAAATTTTATACAGATTGATTATTAAAAAAAAAATATGACTGAGTAAATAATGGTGATAAGTGACTTGCAAACGTTAAAGTCATAGATATAGGACCTTGAAATTAGGTATGAATCTTTTTTTTATAATATGTATAATTTCAGAACACATACTCTCTAGCGAAAGTGTTTAAAAGTCCACTAAGAGAATATTTCCCAATATTCCACGCCTTAAAGATTATAAATATTTGTTTTGTTTTTATTCATGGATATTGCTAATTATCTCAGCCAGCAACATGACCACTATTTGGTCTTCATATTTAAATATTTGCGATGACAGTATAAGAGGCACATCTTTATCGGCTGTTTAATTCGGGACAATTTATTTTTATTCCGTAAATCCTAATCTTTAGATATCTCGTTCAGATTCAGACACAACTAGTTTCAGTTAAATCAATATCTACGTATAGCACTATCTCTCTTGGGGCAACAATTTATTAAGGCCCCAAATTGTCCCCGGGCAGCTTGTTATATTTCAATCAACGGTGTCCATCAACGACGACAATAAATTCAGTTTTGGGAACAAAATAACCATTCTAAATTAAAACAGGCTTCAAACTTTGATGATCATATTACTTTGATGATTAATGCTAACTTTTTACTTTTGTTAAAAATTTTATCATGAAAAATTCAGTTAGTAACTTCATCGCTATCTTTCTCTGTATTATTATAAATGAGATAGTATGTACGTTACAATGTTTTGTTGTCAATAGCGAAATAATAGATTCAGGAACGTTAAATTATTTGGGTGAATTGCGCCAAAATTAACCCAGCGAGCCCTGGTGTTATTGCTACTTATAGGATCTACTATAACTAGCTCTAAGCCATTAGTATTTTATCAAATCATTTTTGTGTCTTGTAAAGATTTAGAACTCCGAAGAGACTTAAGGATTGCACTAATGAGAAATTAGTGCATTCACAGTTAAATTTTAAGCCTTTCAAATGTCTGGGGTAGACTGTCACAGAGAGAATTATTGGATGTTTTCTTGTCTTCTTGAAATCTGTAGACTAGTATTTGACACAGACTTACAGTATGCAGATGTTGAGGAACACATATAGAACATAATTTCAACATAAGTTAATGCAGAAGTAAAGGTTATTTTGCGTTGATTTTAATACAATTTGAATTTCATTAAAGCAATATTGTCAGGTTTGCCCACAGTGGAAAGCGCTTTAACGAAGAACAAAACAAACAATGTCGCGCTGCAATGTAAGGATACTTTACATAAATAAATCTAGAAAATACCAAACTTTGTTCTTTGAAAACTGGCGAGTGGGAAAAATAAGTTTATAACAGTTCTGTTTTGATACCTTTCAAGTAAAAAATAAATTGCGGAGCGAATTATTGGTTTTATGAGTTTTATTCATGTTTATTGTTGGGTTTGGTTGTAAATTTTTGGTAGGTTTCTCGTTCAGCTTTACTTATATATCAATAATTATATATTATGTAACAGTTATCTTAATATCTGTAATATAGCTTTAAAATTAAACATCTCTATTTTAATGAGACATTTATAATTATATGCCAATACAAAATATAGTGTTTTTTTGTTTATTTATAAGCCAATTATTATTTTCTAACAGTGGCTAATGCCGGAGCCAGACATGGGTTCATTTGAATAAATATAAATAGTGTGGCCGGAGACTTTGTGTAACTGTGCAAAGTTTTGAAGCACTTTGTAGTCTTCAAGAACAAAAATGTACAAATTAAACTTTATGCTATGTATAGCTCCGGCATAAGAACGTACGCGTGACCGCAGAACACATTTTTGATCTATCAAGGCATAACTTTCAGTAGGGATGGCATAACTTTTTATTTTAAAGAATATTAGTAAGAGTTTAGGATATGCCATACAGTCCCGTTATATCTCCTGTTAAGCATTTTTAATAGTATATGTTAGTAGTGGCAATGACGATAGCTGGTTTAGAACCGAGCACTTCAAAGATTCCAATACAACCTTGTACCGTTAAGCTATCGCGAATTTTAAACACTCCCTTCTTAACTTAAGAGGCCAGTCTGCTAATTCCATTTCTGGTTTATGGCCCTTATCTATGCCAAATGGGCACAATTTATTTATAACCAGCTGTAATCGGTGATTTTGCCCGCGTCAATTTAGTGTTTTGTTAAATTTTGAGGGTTTTTATTTTTTGGGCGAAACTTAGTTTAGTTACGGTACGATTTTTAATTTTTCGTTAAATATAAATAAACGAGACCCAATTATACACCCATTTTCAACAGGAAAGAGCGCGCCGTAATTTTGAAGCTAATAGAAAAACATTAACATAATGAATTGACTGTTTCGAACGTGATCGTGCCAGATCCACACACACAGACATGCAGACGTCTAATAAAACACTTTTTAAATTAGTTTTTTCTGACACTAAATAAAATAAATACCTTGCGAAGTATCAAAGGTGTTAAAACACCAAACCTACCACCAAACCCAGCATACCAAAGGAATAGAAAGATTGTTAATTCACGAAATTGCTTCATTTTGATTAAGTGAGAGCAGAACACACCAACGCTCTACGTCATAAGGCGTGCAACATAGGGAACGTAACTTTTATTGTGCGATAAATAAATATCAGCTGTTTGTGTTACTGTGTAGCTTAGTAAATAAATACTAGTCATAATCAAATCTGACACTGTCCCAATACCCATTTATATATCGGGCAAATATTGATAGACAAACAGTTCCTAATACACAATAACATAACAAGTTATTTGTTGAGACGGTCAAAGTCAAAGCAAATAAAATCAGGGTATGCCTACACACACCCAAAACTGTTGAAGGTATGACCACATCTGTCTTTCTAGTCGACACTCGAATGTAATATATTGCCGTTTGGTTTTTTATTTTCCATACCTAATTTCTATTTACATTTTAAGATTATTTTAGTCGAAGTTATTTTAAGAATGTTTCATTTTAAAAAAAATACTATTTAGTCTTGGAGATTACTGACTAAAAGAGATTTAGTAAATTTTTAATCTTCAAAAATGACTCATTATATGAATTTGTAATAAATTTGTCAAAACATATAGATTTATCCTTCCGCCCGACCTTCGATGACCTGTTTTATCACAGTTACTTTTAGGAATACTTGCAATTTTCAATTAAAATGGTCAGTAACAAAAAACGAAATGTAAACACCTGTATGTTCCATCCTAAGTTCGCCCTTAATCAATGTTTTATACAGACATATGTATCAATAGATAACTTAATCACTTTGAACAAAACAACCAATTCGTCATCCAACGCACGCTTTATTCAATACACTGCACTGGATTGCGAGTGGACCTTTCACAATGTTTTTGATACATTGTCTCATATGTGGGCACCTGTAATAAACACGTTCAATATAACGATAAGAGTGATTGTTTCGATAGGATTTAATGATAAGGAATCGCTGATAACATTTGAAGCTATTATTTGGTAACCGTCCAAAATGGATGTTGTCTCCAATGTAGAGTGTTTGGATATCGCCGAAAAAGTGATTTTAGTTACTGGTGGTGCAGTGGGAATTGGTGCTGGATTGGTTCGTGAATTATTATCACAAAATGCGAGGGTATGTTATTCGAAATTTATTGATAATTTAAGATTTTGCCTTTACATTCTTTGCAGTATTACCAGATTATTAAAAAAAGTAATAATAAAGCAATATAATATGGAATTGAATTTACAAATCCAATAACGAGAGAATTTATGTATCAGCACACGAAATTTGCCATAAATATAACGTCAAAAAAATCTCAATACCTTCAGTTCAGAAAACTAATATCCAGATTTCGCAGGAGCAGACGCCGTAAAACTTCATAAATTGAAGTACGATTTCGATATTGCAGCACGTCGCGTTCTTAGACGTGTTGGAGCGTGAGGGGGTATCGTATTTTAAGTCCATGCACGCTGGCTGAGCACACGAAAAAGCATGACACTTTGTCACGTTCCGTTCGAGCCGAACAACTTCGAGTGTTTTGGAGTGAATTTTAATCCTTAAATTTAAAATGGTTTTTTTGCTATAAACACGTTAATTTCTTCAAAAATATTACATTTTTTAGCTATAGTAGATACTTGAGAACATTACAAATCTATTTCTCATCATGCCTATTGATAGTCAGCGAGATATTGCTGTTCACACAACTTAATATGCTATTTGCTGCAGGTACCATTTAGAAAAAGAAACATGTGCTAGCCCTAAAGCAGATTTATCTATATATAAAAAACTTAAAACGTTAGTCTCGCTAAAACTCGAAAACCGCTGGAACGTTTTAAATTCTGATTTTATTTTAAACGTAGTAACAGTATTCTACGTAAAATTATTTCATAAAAACATTCGTCCAGTGTCAAGTTTTTCGTTAACTCGCTAATAGCAGGTGAGCCAAAATTCAGGCAATACAACATCCGCCGAATCCGCAAGTTGGTACTATACATTGCTTTAAAGCGGCACTTGTATAGACATGAATTGGTAATATAATGTGAAAATGTATGGGTTTAATCAATTAATATCAATACGAGAAGGAAAATTTTGGATACACCGCTATATCACACACACACACCCGACGATTTGTGGCACAGAATAATTTAGTTTGATCCGAATGGACTGAAAAAATAAAACAAAGCAAATATTTCACATTTATTTATTGTTGTGTTAAAAAAATCTTTACAAATAAGTGAAATACAATTAATAATAACCGTAATTCGCCGATGTTACCCCGCATATCGGCAACAATCGATTCTTTACGTTACATCTAAAAATGGTTACGGAAAGATACATAATATCAATAAAATAGAGCCAACCACGATCGGCGGGGTAACGTCGGGCGGGGGATAACTTAAAATACATTTAATTGATACTCGGAGGTAATATGACCTTAGTTCGCGTCGAACAGTATCAACTAACATCAGTCGCGCTACAATCTCAGCCAATCGCTGACGCATGGCTCCCTACTACGTTACAGCACAGCGATGATGTCGCGAGACAGCAACGATCACTTTACGTATCATCTAACATTCATTCCTCGCATAACCTATCCTACTCTCGCATCTCTCCCGTAACACTTGTGATGGCGCCATTGTATACGAAATACTTATAATTGGCTAACTAAATTATAAAATATGAATACATTATAATATCGCCGTAAGATAGCAAACTTAGCCACTGCCAAAAGCAAAGCTCGAAGCGTTTTATACAGCTATAACTTAACGAATATTAAATCTTAATAAATTATTCAAATAATAATACAGAAGTCGTTTCAAGGTAAATTATATAATTTTAAAATAGCTAATCGTGTTGAAAATACAAGTTAATTAAAGGTAAACAATTAACACGTGCGGTTTTTCCGTTCCGTATTGCCGTTCTTTTCTAATGACAATATGTTGCCATTTTCAAAACTATTTGTATTACACGTAAGCGAGTCGACGAAGGATATTTTTTAATAGTGCATAAAAAGCAATCAATGCAAAGCTTTTACATCTTTAAACGTGATGTCATTATTAAATTTTACGCCCGTGTCGATAAAAATATAAATTTTTAAGTAATCTCTGACGTTCTGTTTGGCCGCTTGTTGATAAACTGCTTGAATAGCCAATTCACAATATACGCATTAAAACAGTAAGTTTTATAAATGTTACAATTTCTATTTTAAAAAGTTATGAGATTTATTTGGCTGATGTATATTTTACCGGTCATATGACCTCCTCTTCAAATTGATAATAATATATCAGAAAATTCACTATTTTCCGGCATTTTATCCACAATCGGTTAAACAGGAAAATATACGTAATAAATTATGTTGTTACGAATACCGTTTTAGTCTCAAAAATATCTGATAATTTATATGTATTTTGAAAATATTTAATAAACATGTAGTTTCGTTTCGCTTACGTGCAAAGTCACGCGACTATTAAATTTTTGTGACGTTGTGATTGTACATTTTCGAGGCACCTTATTTCCAATAAACAATTAGAAAACTACGATTATTTGTGCGCCATATTTTTTTTTTCTTATCGTGATTTTACTCCATTACACTATTTAAAAAAAAAAAAAAACAAAACGTTTGTTTACAATTTAAAAATTATTGCATTCTGATTGGAATGGTTGAGAAAGTGGACTTTAGAATCGTCGGCAGTATTCGGTTCAATTACCAAAACTCTATAATCACTCGTAACTAATAAGCAAAACTACACATGGTTACTATTTACATTCGGTGCGAGAATTTCGCACAAGAATTTTGCACGATTCGCAAGTGATACAAAGTAATTGGAATTATCTTCAATACATTTCAAGCTTACATCGATAATAATAATTAGTTATTGCGTTTAAATGTTCTGAGGATGTAAAACGCGCTCCGCGGAAATATATTTGCGAGTTTCTCCAAAATCAACGGTGAGAGCACCGGGTCTAATTCTATAATAAATATTGCACATCTTTATACAGTGCAGCGTTAACGGTCGTAAACTAATATCGGTTAGATGCTGTTAAAACGACAGGATTACAAAAACCTACGCGACATTTTTAGAAATATTCATCTCTTAGGCCAATCAAATCTTATTTTAGGTTGAAATGAGATATTACTTTCGCTAATCGTGCCTCCGTTATTAGTAGATTATTTGTGGCGACATCAAACTTTTCCTTAAAATTAAAAGTCTTGGCACAAATAAAATACGAGAGTACGTATTTCTCTACAACCGATATGGACACAATGTACTTATATCGTCGTAATCGTTTTAAAATACAAAGGTTACTCAAATATCACTTATAAATATAAAATAAACTATCGTCGTCATATAAATAAAGCAACTCGCGTCTAATCAAACGTATCGAAACAGCTAATCGCATATAAATTACATAAATAAATCCCTAATCTAAATACCCTCAGAACAGTTAATAATTGTATTTATTTATATATAAAAATTCAGTTCTTTAATAGGATTATTTGGCATCTATCACCAATAACGTTATTCTACATTAAACATGGTATACGAAGGTGAAAATACCTAATCCGATGATGCGTATCTCCGAACATAAATCCTCTCGAGTACCGTGCTATATGCACGAGTATAAAATCCCTGCCGAACCTAAATTTCCTCCTAGTCACGCACACATCCGCGGCCTCGTCCGCTCCGACCCGCACACCACAGCGCCCCGCCACTCCCAAACTTAGTGGACCGAAATAATGCGAAGCCATTCAGACAACAGCTCAGTAGCCTCAACTTCTAAATCTACTATTTCGCTAACAAAAATAATTTCAACTCATATCGTAACTGCAGTCGACGAGTAAGCACCTGCACGTACACTTACGGTTCAGTATTAGTTTAGCATTATTTTGATAATTTTCGGCGAGTCCACAGTAGGCAACGACTTATTCGATATACAGTTTAACGTTAACCTAATACGCTAATTACATGTAGAAAAATGGTAGGCAGTCTAACTAATCTTACAATCGACTAGAGAGTCATAAAATTGTTTGTTCAACGTCAACGTTTCGATGTTCGATTACGATGTCTCGATTTTTAATAATCGATACGTAATGAAGCACCCGGAAATAAATAATGCTATAGAACGTCTAAAAGATACTTCAGTTTCTTAGAAGGAAGGGCATCTCTGCCATATATTTAAAAGTTTTGTCACACTGTATGTCAGGGATAGCGCTATACATACCAAAAACTGATATTTTGTCTATTATTCGAATACTGTCTCCCGGGCACTATGGACGATACTTATTCAAGTCTTATTTATAATATAAGAATACCCAAGAAGCATAAACATACAATTTTATCTCCCTCTAATCAATATTAACAGTTACGAACTTATCGGCTACATCAAAATTGGGGTAAAAAGTGTCAAGTCCGCGTTACCGAATTTTAATACTACTGGTTACTTAACTCGCATCGCACACGCAATCGTTCTTTTAGTTTCTAACCCGCCACCCATGTGTAACGATGAAAATACATGTCGCAGCTTATACAAGCACATAATGGGGTAGAGAACATTATCACAGTAATTCCGCCGAGTATACAAAATGGTCGAACACACGCTTTCGAGCCAACATAGATATACGTATATAGGAAATAACTTATCCCTATGACGTAATGATCCATCGACCCAATCATAATATGATAAAATTTATTATGACATCTCATCGCGCTGATACAATGTGAATGATTAAAACTTCGCGGAACAGATCAACTACCCACATTCCATGTCTGCTAAATACTTCCATATAGATATGTTTTAATATTGCTTTTATTAACGCAAAATATGCAATATTATTATCAAAAGCTTTAAAACAGCTGTATTTTTTTTAGGTTACCTCTATAAATGTTTCTTTGTTCTAAAGGGCTCGGCGAAACGACGGCACGTGAAAAGATGATTAATTTTTATTTGACTAAGTGTAAATTTTCCTCGTACACGAGATACAACGTCTAGACATATGTTAAACAATTATAACACAATTGCGTGGGAAATGTAGTCATTTGATTTCGAAGTATAACGCGCTTCCCATGATTGAATACAATCTTTGTAACCATTATTTTAACAATAAATAGACCGTGTAAGTGTTATTTATTGAAACGATTCTAAAAATGTCAATTTCTATTCAGGGGACGTTTATTAATTACGCAAGATTGTTTGCCCCTGATGAGATTTAATGGATCCTTTCTCCCCCTACGTTCGAGTGAATCTAACAAAACTATTAAACATTAAATACCAAATAAATAATTAATACTTAGTTTAGAAATTAGGTAAAGTGAAGCGAAAATGAGTTGAAAAGAAGCATTCAAAACTCACGTAATCAATGGACGCCCGGTATGTTACTAGCACTTGCTCGCTTTATTTTTTAATTATTCTTCTTAGCAAAACTTTTAATGTGCTGTCTGTCTGTTTCGAGCCTTAACCTCTTCCGCCGAAGAAACGCCACCATATATGAAGCTAATCTATCGTCAGGTCTTGATTTTAATTAATGTCCCAAGAGTTAGTCTAATTAGAGAAACAGTATAAGTTGACAAAAAGCTTGTAATAAAAGTTCAATAAGCCTTCATTCGCATGAGATTTAAGAAAGCTTCGCGTTAAATCGCAACGGTGGCGCTTTTTAACGTAGTTGATACGAAAATATAGCATACACCCTCATTACCACTAGAGCCTTTTTAATTTTCGTTAAAAAAGCGTTCAAATAGAACATATGTATTTTCCAGTTTATGTTCACACGGCAGCGCTTTTATAACGCGACGTTTTTGTATCGACCTATGTTCTATTTTCATCGTTAAATATATACGTATACGGTATATTTTCCTATCCACAACGCTGAAGAGGCACCAACGTCGAGATTTAACGCAACGGTTTTTAAACTTTCGTGCGAATTGGAGGTATATGTATATTTTGTGTTGATAATAGATCATTGCTTGATAAAAAGCGTCGTGTTATAAAAGCGCTATCATGTGAACACAAACTTGGAAGCTCATATATTCTATTTGAACGCTTTTTTAACGCGCGGTAAAAAAGCTCTCGTGCGAATGAGCGTTTAGAGAAGAGATAAATTAGAATCCATAAGATAATCGGTCTATCCACGACGCGTGCCGTTGGGGTACTGTCACTACTAGCAAAAGCTTTTAAGCTTATTTAGATGGATAATGGGTATGCTAGGCATACCTAAAAAATATTCTAGGTATAGTGCATTTTAGACTGTACGCTATATATATCCTGTTATGAATAGGGCTCATTTATCGTTACGCTAAAATTTAATCTAATTTTTTTAACTCATTTTACGCGGACGAAATCGCGGGCACAGCTACCAAAAGTTGTGTGATAGAAATCGCTCCGTTAGCGGTAACACAGCCTTTTGTACAGTCGACCAAGAAAGTGTCTTTTTTAAAAAATAAATAAATAGACAACTTAATACCTGTGTTATAGGTAACAGCCGCCTGTTATAGACAAATATTTTTTTTTAGAAATCAGTCTCGAGGTGGGAATCGAACCCACGACCTTAGGAGCAGAAGGCAGGGTCACTACCCACTGCGCCAACGGGCCAGCCAATCAGCTCTACCATTTTGGATGAGAGCTCCTACTTAAAGAAAATTTTGCTAAGGGTTATCGTTAGAATTAAAAATTTAGGATTAACGTGCCGCAAGGCAAGCAAAAATTGCTGTGCAAACGACATTCGACCTTAGCGTGCCAATTTCTTGATCGACTATACCTCTTTTCCCGACTGTGATCTTTCTATGTGTTAAGTTCTATTGTGGTATATAAAGCTTAAGAGTTTGTTTGTTTGAACGCGCTAATCTCAGGGACTACTTGTCCGATTTGAAAAATTCTTTCAGTGTTAGATAGCCCATTTATCGAGGAAGGCTATCTATCATCACGCTAAAATTGAATCTATTTTTCGCGGGCACTGCTAGTAAATAAATAATTATTATATACAAATTTTTAAACTTATTGTGTGTTTTATGTTAAAAAAAATTGTGCTGCCGACAGCAGTATTGCGGGCAGTCAAACTTTTATACTGTAAATAAAAATAAATAAACAAAAATTTCTTTACTTTAACCATGTCTGTTTACAATTTCTCAATTATGATTGGAGTCTCCTTTTGAGTGAAGAATTGCCTGTGTTGGGGAACTCCGCTATTAAACTTTACTCTTTGCTATTCACTTCAGAGTGTAAATAAATGCCCAACGACGGAGATAGCTTTGCATTTGTTAGAGAGATTCAAGAAACTGAAGCTGGATTGCCTGTACTTGGAAGATCAGTACTACGATTTGATCAGCAGGTACTGACCCTGCCTACCGCTCCGGGGGTCGTGGGTTCGATTCCCACATCGAGTCTGGGTTCATTATCTATATGTACGTATTTATATATTTCTACAAAGAAATATATTTGTGTGTAACAAGCGTGTGTTGTTAACACAGGCATTAAGTTGTCTACATTAGGAACAGGCGCCCGTGTGTCATATAATCCTATTTTTATTTATTATTATTATTATTATTATCTTATATTTATATAGAATATTTATATTATAGGATGCCTACTAATAACTACTACTAAAGAGCATACTCATTTCTCAAAGGCCGGCAACGCTTCTGCGAGCCCTCTGGTATTGCAGTTGTCTATGGACGTTGATAGTCACTTAGGTGAACCGCCTGACCGTTTGCCCCTAGTCTTATTTAAAAAAAAAACTACTTTCCTGCCGAATTTCATATTTGTAGATCCTGCGGTTGTCGAGATTCCGTGTTAAGTGACCTTTCGCTTTTAAATAATTATATATTTATATTAAATATTATAGATAAACAGTTAATAATAATTAGGACGACACTCTATTAGCATCCAGTTAAAGACATGCGTAGGACGCTGAATCACTCACTCAATGTTCAATCACTCGATGATATCACTGCCGGCACAAATTCCTCACCAAATTAAACTTATACTCATCCACCGAAAATGCATACTTATAGAATTATTGATAAAAAGCCTAACAAGTTTTTAAACTAATATAAACACCGGCAGTATTAGCGGACCATAAAAAAGGGGTAATGTAGAATAGTTAGTCTTATTTTTAAATAACTGATAGAATCAGGCGTTACTTTGCGGAAATCCATGACATGCATGTGAAACTAAACTACTTTGCTTTAATCCGCGAATGAATACGAGGTCAAACTTTACGAATAACCTTTGTAGACTCTATCTCCTGATGATGCTTCGGTGTCGAAGCGAAACGTGCGTTGAGGCACATCGGAAAGTCAGAAAGTCAGTTAACAAGAGAAGGTTTCGTGCAGTTTGAATATATTAACGGGTGTACGCTCGTTTCTTATAAGTTAGTGTCCGCGCTCGCTCGCCGGTCGCTCTACCAAACGCGGCGCTATCGTCCTAAACGCGAAGGGCACCACGCAGGGCGGACTCTTGCGCAGCGTAGCTTCCATTGGTCGGCCCGGCCGCGCATCCTGCACCGACAGCTCCTAGATCTTTACTATTGGTCTATTTTCGCTCCACTATTGGCCCGCTTTTTCGGGCATGCATTTTAGAAATCCGGTTGGGTCACAGTTTTTTGTTATCTATTCCACTTTTTTGACGGGCGCCGGCCCTGCGTCCTAAATTTTTGAGTTCGCTCGCCGATTGGTTGATTTTTATACTATATTAGTAGTTCAAATACATTTTTTTCGACCGTTTTTATATAACCAGATGTTTAACGTAATATTGTATTTTAGGTGCAATTACAAATATTATTTTTAATATATTATATACGTAATTTAATCAACTCTTTAGAGCAAGACCCTGCGAACGATTTTTTCGTATAATTGTATGTAATTTACTAATGTAAGCATAATGCGATAACTCTTTTTTACTGAATAATTGGACTACAACTCTCAGTAATGGTAAACTACTACGTTATAGAACACCATTTCAAGTAAAAGTTCAAAAATCCATATAATTTGATAAAATTGTAACAGTAAGGCAACAATTATAACACTTTTTTATTTTGAAATATATCCTACTTATTTAAGAAAACTTTCTTGTTTGTGATGAGTTTTCTCGTTATATCTGCAGTTAATGACTGAATGACTTAGAATGACTCATCGAGACTGTATTTAAATGAGGCTGATCATACCGGGCTCAAGGAGATACCTACTGAAAACGCATTGACATGTAGTGCGTCTAGAAATTTCAGCTGATGTAGCCAATCTCGCGCTGACTCATATCTAGGTCATGCATGTAGTGTATCAAGTAGTAGAAAGTGTATTATACGTTTCGTTCGTTTTGTAAGAGTTTCTGGTGGCTTAAGACTCTATTTAAAGGTCGGCAACACATCTGCGAGTCCATGGGCGTCGGGAGTCACTTTCCGCCTGCTCGTTTGCCCTTTGTAACATTAAAAAATACAAACAAACTTTTCAGCTTTATATATTAGTATAGATAGATCCCTAAAAGTTATTCCTAATATTCCTTAAAAAATGGAATCTATACTAAAAATTGTCATTAAGAGTTATTTAATAATTCCTTCAATTGGGACTCTATAATTTGTAACCAAACTGCTGACCGATAAAGTTTAAACCGGTCAATAACGCGACAGCATGCAGTTAATGTTTTGATTACTGTAACCGGTATTTCTTTACCACATCGTTTACACTTTACATGTATGTTAAATTTAGTGTATGAAATTGATAATATCTTTTCATCCAACTAGGCAGTAATGTTATCATTAATCACTATATATGCGATCACAAAGAGGAAGAGGAGATACTGGCTGAAAATAAAAATCGACTGAATAAATTAAAAAAATAAAACGGCGCGCATTCTATATTGTTGTATAACTTTGATACCTCATATTTAGCGAGAAAATTGATAAAAATGGAAATAAACAGCGATGTTGTTAAAAGAAAAGTAAATTACGCACCTTTTTGAAGTGAGTAATTAATATACTCGTGCATAAATGACTCACTTTGCGCTCGATGCAATAATACAGATAATTTGAATTCCCGGTAAAACCTAAAATGACACACATCCTAGGTAATTTGACGCGATGCCAGATTATATGCTGTTTTTAACACATACGCCTAGTGCCTATGGCTAAAAAACTTAAGCAAACCACATTATGCGACTCACGTATTATTCGATACAACTTATACGTGAAGCGAAGACTTTAGATTTTTACGAAAGTTGCGCTAACGGAGGAATATGAGATGTGCCGCAGGTTTTACCGCATGGAAATGCCAAATCGGCGCCATTCAAATATCCCCCCTGAACATGTGTTCACTGCTTCGGACAACTTGAATCGGAAGAACTTGAGTCCGAAGAACTTGAGTCCGAAGAACTTGAGTCCGAAGAACTTGAGTCCGAAGAACTTGAGTTCGAACAACTTGAGTCCGAAGAACTTGAGTCCTAAGTCTGATTAGAAACTTACAGACCCCATGTTCATCAATGCCCAGGCGAAAGATGTTCCAAAGGCTCCACGAATAGGGTTGGGCGCCAAACTATACATATAACTCCGATAGGAATTACTTTTATAGTTTGGCATTACTATTTGTGCCACAGCGCTTAATAAGTTTATTTTGTATACCCCTTTTTTATTAAGGTTGACTGGCGTAGCATGCAGTTCTTCTCGATACTTACTTATTTGTCAGTTATGATCAGTCAGTTATTTGTATCTTGTTGGTGTGGGCACGAACTCACAGCTACAGTAAGTATTAATACCATTGTTTAATAATAATTAAACATGTTTTAAAAGGAAAAACAAACTACCAGAGAGCCTAACAGAAAGATTTCTAACGGTTCGAGTCGTAGGTTCGACTTTAAAATATTCGTCCTGGGGCCACATCGGACCCTCCTTAGTGTCAACGCGGGTTGCATCAGGATTGATTAAAAGTGTGACACGATAAAGACTTGTCTCCTGTGGGCCTAGCACGAATATTTTCATCCTAAATACAGTCGAATCTTCGAATTCGAACGGTTCGTAATGTTCGTGTTAGGGCCTCAGAGAGTATTATACAGTGGAATTATCGTAAAAGTTTACTTATAAATTGCATATTCCTATTAATGTTACTGTAATTTATTCTTCTAGAGCGAAAATCTTCACACAGTTCTCTATACCAGCTCATGGTACGGACAAGATCTAAAATTTATGAAAACTCTATGTTTCGCCATGACGTGCATGGAACGACCCCCACCCGGTCGCAGCCAGAGCAACTTAACTTAGCGATCGACTCAAATGCCGATCACTGATTAGGCCACGACCTCCTCAGATTATTTATTATAACTATGAATTCCGCTCACAAGTCTAAGTCCCAAAAAAGACTATATCAGCAAACACCATTTAATAGCAATTTATTAACATAGTTAGATTATCATTTTTATCTGATAAGAAACCTCTTAACTCTTAAAAACATCAGTGCCATTGTAAATACACAGATAATAAAAATGTGTGAGGATAAATAGAAGTCAAAATGTAAATACCATGTCATGGATTTCCGAAAAATAAAGCCTGATTCTATCAGTTATTCCTTTTTTTATTAAACAAACCTCGTCCTAACAATAACAAACAACAAAAAAGATATTATCCAATTTGTTGCAATCTTTCGGAAGTTATGTACGTGCATACTTTTCAGCGACTCATTTTTAGTTGCGACTATAAATTGAGATATAAACTATCCTATCTTTCAAGTTGGAATAAACTGCACGCGGTGTGCAAATATGATTAAAATCGGTTAAGTAGTTTAGGAGTCAATTGTGGACAAAGAACGTGACGCGTAATTTTTACATATTAAGACTAGCCGCTACTCGCATCTTTGTGAAGATATAGATTAATTGTACATTTCCATTTCCGATATGAAAAAGAGTGCGTGTTTGCACGCAGAAATACGAATATATTTCTACTTCAATAAACATGATCGTGACCCATATAACGCACGCGATTTCCCTTTTCCGGGTGCGATTATTAGCTTATATAACTGATAATAACAGTGGAAATCCTGAAAACCCTGATATTTAAGAATTTTTACCAATTGAAAATCATCGCTACAACAGTAATAATTATAGTTAAGGGTTACAGCTAGTATCTGTAAGAAGATTAATATAAACGGGTTTAGCGATGTTATTGTTGCAATAAGAGTATCCCGCTGGGGATATATCTTAAGGTAAGGCAGCTGTACATAAAAAAACGTAAATTTACATCGAGAGTTTTATATCACGCTAGAAATAATGATAAAATTGAACTCGGATAGTGAAAATTGTATAATAATTCGATAATACAAAGAATAATACGTAAAATAAATCATTATGATATATAAATATCCGTATACGAACGCCGTATATGAACGGCAGACGGCATATTATAGGAAAATAAAAAATAAAAGATAATAATTGAGTGAAAAAAGGGGTTGTTCCTTACACTTCACAAGTGGGGATATAATTGTCTACGTGCCTTATCTTAAGGCTTATTTCAGACGACGAAGAGTAAGAGTATTTTAGTCTTTTTTTTTAAATAATGGGCGAAAAGGGATAGCGAATCGAGACCGGTGCTTCCGAAGAGAGTGAATATTATTGCCGCAAGTCGCAGCGTAGTCATTAGAAGAATAAGAACAATCATAGGAATAAGTGTAGTAAGAGAAATAGGAAACAAGGACGTCTTAAGCACTGCGATACAAGGTTTGTTATAAGGGAAAGTCGTGAGGTCTCTAGCACTCCTCTATTAACCTCTTTTGCACACCTGAACGTATGTAGAGTCCATACAGTTTAAAACTGCATACCCCTCCACTAAATTTGCAACGATTACTCCAATTCTCGAGTTAATTACTCGGAAGTGTCATTTAGCATTGTTACCCATTGTTACCTGTGTTGCATAAAATGAATGGCGTTTTATATGAAAGCAGAGGTGGAATAGTTGAATGGAAAGCGAGTGCTAAATGAGCGCTTCGCTCACTAGAAAACGCGGCTGGTAGATTCTCGTTAGCAAAATTCTACTAACGAACCAAACTCATGACCATTACGTTGAATGAGGTAACTTTATTCGGATAAAATAACACAATCAACAGAAAGTGTATTTAAATCATCAAAGCTTCAATTCTCGAGTTAATTTCTCGGAAGTGTCATTCAGCATTGTTACCCTTTGGTAGGAAATATATTTACTGAATCATAAATAAATATATACTATATGAAACACGGTCGTCTGTTGCTATGGTAGACAACTTAATGCCTGTGTTATAGGTAACAGCCGCCTGTTTTACACTATTATATATATAATACACCCAGACTCGAGGCGGGAATTGACCCCACGACTCCCGGAGCAGAAAGCAGGGTCACTGCCCACTGCGCCAACGGGACAGCCAAAATTCAGCGGACCTACCTGAGTGGGGTATCGGTTTATTTTAAATTTCGAATTTAATATTATTTATTAACTACACGGAAGGTTAAATATAAATAATTTATAGCGCGCTTGTTTAAGACATTGCTGAATTTTAGATATAACTATTTCATGTACCATAACCCACAAGATTTCACGCTTAGGTACACTTGTAGGGAACTGTGCTAGTAATATTTTTATTTTTTTTAATGTGAGAAAGGCATGCGCTTGACCGCAATCACACCTGATGTTAAGTGCAGATGCGGTCAACGGTTGAACGCGCTTTCCTTGAATGAACCTATTCACTCAGTTTCGTTATTCATTCAGTTATATCATATTTACAAGTTATATTATTTAAGTTCTTTGAATATATAAAAGACGTATATTACAATATGTCCTATGTTGTTAACTTGCTTAAAGCGATGAGAAATTCTTTAATCACTTTTCCCAGTGGAAACCCTATGGATATAGCACAAGCTTTTAAATTTATTAGGATGAAAAACAGAATTATTAGACACACCTGATAGGCTATACTGTTAATAAAAAATGTCTATCCCATGTTGCATAAAACAAATAATTAAAATATATATATAATAACATTGAAATGGAGGACGGGGGTAGCTTAATCAGAAGCCGGCAGTTGAGTCGATCGCTAGGTTAAGTACTCCTATGTTACACAATTACAGATTAAAGTAAAGTAAATAATAAATTAAAAACAAAAAGATTCACGAATTAATAATTGAATGATCATGTAGTGTGGCCGGGGACTTTGTGTAACTTCACAAAGTTTTGTAGAACTTTGTAGACTTCAAGGACTAAAATGTGCAAACAGGCATAGAAAACATATTGTATACTATTGTAAGATAATTTTTATATGTGTTTACGTATAGATAAAATTGAAGTGTTGGTTTATGACATATTTATATGCCTTTTTACTTTTAGACAATAAAAAAATATTTTTTTAGAATATAAAAAAATATGTATTTATATTTGTCTGTTTATCTTTTTTTCTAGAGGATAATATCTGGACCGATTTCTGAAAGAAAAATTATAAAGATAGATTAGATTAGAATGATCTTGTAGTGTTCTTGTTTTCATGGTACACTTTGTTTAATTTTTTTTTTAATTTCCAATTACTAGACATCGCGGACTGATCGAAATCCGACCATAAATCTTTGGATTTGCGTACTATTTATTCTTATTTAAAGGATATACACAATTTCAATTATTTGTACTTCAATATTGTTATTTTTGACACTTAATATTTTTACCGAAGTCATGACTGCGGTTTGACATAATCTTATAGTAAAATGTATACAAGTGTGTGTAAATCGTTTGGCGTTGGTGTGCATGAGATTTTATTTTGATAATTTAATGTATTAATAATGCATATTTTATGAAAATATTAGCATTCGCACACCATCCTCGATTTAGGTAAACTATAATTGTGCCAGATTTCACACTCCTCCGTCAGCGCAATTTTTAAAAATTGGTACCGAAAGTTTTTACTTCTCGTATTAATATATTATTATATTAATATTGATAATTGGAACCTGTACCATGTGAAGTCGGGGCGGGCAGTTAGTGATTTATAAATCAAATCGTTCATTGTACTTCTAAAATAAAGCATCTGTTCTGATGTAATCTCAAAATGCCTTCACTGGAGCGGTCACTGTGAGAAGCGACACGTGTTCACCCCTACAACACCACTTAAATACGTTTAAACCAATTTAAATCTTATACTTAAACACCATACGTGCTAGAATTGATTAAACAATATAATTACATCAAACGGTCTAATATAATTAAAGGAATTTTAACTCTATTCATCAGTCATAATAGTTTAATTTTGCAAAGCAGAGTGTCGTATGCTAGGGGTCGTTGCGTAGGGGTTGTAAAGTGGTTTTTGATTTTAGATCCCTTTTAGGTACTGAACGAAGCCGGGAGGCAAGGCAAGCATAAATTAGAGAATTACTCAGTCTTTTTAATGCAATAATTTTTAATTAATTATGCCTATATATGTATAGTCGAAATGAAAGTAAAATAAAATCTCACGCACACCAATGCCAAACGATTTACACACACTTATACATTTTACTATAAGATTGTATCAAAGCATGGACATGACGACCGTTTGTATATTAATTGGTAAATATAAAAACAAAAAAATAAAAATTGTGTATACATATATATAGCGTGCTTGGTTCAATTCCCAAGTCCGGGTACCAGTACATCTTTCTCACCTCACATAAGACCGGCGTGAAGTGGCGGCAACGCTGACATGTCATGTGATGGTATTGTTGTCGCGTTTCGGTCGGTTTGTGTGACTTCCCGGTGAACTAAACCCCTATATAAAAGCCGGCAATGCATCTGCGAGCCTTCTGATGGATGGAAAAGATGTCCATGGGCGACGGTAATCAATTACCGCCTCCACCTTTATACCTTGTAACATAATAAAAATTATGGAGAAGTTCAACAGTAGCGATGTGGGCGCTTGTTTGCAAATATATTTGCAAATTCATAAGAGGACGCTAGGAAATAGGAACTTATATTAAATATGATTCTCCTAAAAGCATTTTCTCGTTACGTATAGGTCAAAAGCCCCTAAATATAAACAGAATGTTTTAAAAAAAGGATTTTTAATTTTTTTTAAGTCTGATAGAAAAAAAAACAACACTTTTTGATTGATTGACCAACCACTTCATAAACACATTTGTAATATTCCTAATAATGTAATACGAGAAAAATAACGTTAAGCCATATGCGGGCGTGAGCTAGTTTGCTTAAAAAGTTCATTATTTTTTATTAGGTATTATCTCAAGATCAGCCAAACCACAGGGCAAAATTGACCTATAGCTGTCTCAGTCTAACAAGGGAGAATGAGAGGGAGGGCATTGACCCCTTTTTGCTGCAATTTTTTGTCCTTGTGATTATTATTTGTCCCTTACAATGTTCTAGATAACATCGTGGCTTTGTTTTGGAAAGCTGTGGTTTCAACCTCAACAGCTCAGCAGCAGGGGGTGGATTCAACACCATCAGGGTTCGAACCTTGACCCCATTGGACTATAGTCGTTCTAGCAAAAACTTTACGCTTATGTGGAGAGAATATGGCAATGCAAGTCTTTTTGTTTAACCAACTTTAAAAAAGGGGGAGGTTCTCATTTTTTTACGATTGTTAACCTACCCGGTCGTAGTTTCTCAAAATTACGTCTGGGTGAACCGATTTTGATCAGTCTTCGTACCCGATCTGGTTCAGTTCTGACAATTCGAAGTCGGTTTTTTGTTAAAATTTTATTTAATATATGTAAGAAGGGGCAAACGGGTAGGCGATTCGTGGGTGAATATCGATGCCCATGTTTAAATATGCCCAATACGATCCCAGAAGGCTGGTTGATACGTTACCGGCCTTTGAGGAATGTCTTTTAAAAACGTATTCCTAGAATTAATTGGAAAAAGTGCTGTGAAATTGACAAAGCCAACGGGTAACGACTAGTTTATTCTCTATTTATAGATTTTTACTTAAGTGTGAAAAATCGAGGTGCTCCGAATTCATATCTTTCGTCTCAAATAAAACAAGATAAGCAATACCCGACTGTATAAAGTCCTGCGCACGCGCCAGCTTTCTATTACATTACATTTCCTAGTGAAGGTCGATGAATTATGTCGATATGTAACATAGGTCGATAGAAATGTAACATTATGTAGTAACTCATAAAATCGATTTATTAATCTATTATTATTTTATAACATATTGGTTAAACTTATAATGTTGCAAATTTTGTATAAAAAATATATATAACACTTAAAATTTTACACATCGAATATACAATTCCATATACAGATGATTAATTTACACTACAACCAACAAACGTCACGTCACAAAACAAAATATACCCCAAATTAAGTCTGCTGAAATTTGAAAGTGTTACATTGAAACTTTATATTTCTTTGTATGGTTTTAATAAATAAATTTATTATTATTAATGACCAGACGGACAGGTTTAACTGAAATGTGATCCCTTACCATCATAACTGACTGGTATTTAAACTAGTTTTATGGGGTTCTTAACAGTAAAGTTAGTTTGTATTTTAATTGGAACATCACCAGGTGATAAACTCTACAATATGCCACAGCCTTTTTTCTCCCACTGCTGGGTGTAGGGCTCTCCCAGTTTGTAGGAGTTTTTACGGTCTTGAGCCAATTTAGACAAGGTTCGACCTGCGACAGATGTTGTCGTCGATCCATCTAGTTGCTGGACGTAACTTATTTATTAGAAGAATATAACTTGGAGGTTATATATTTAACTCTCCAGAGACTTAAAAGCTTAATCCACTGTCATCTTGACATCTGGTAAAAGAGGACACATCTAGCACAAGTTTTTAAGTTTACTTGGACGGAAAACTGTAATAAAAAGAGTCCTGGCAATATGAATAAGTAAATAAACTATAATTATGCATGTAGTCCTCCATCCGCCCGATATTCATAAAGTGGTACCGAAAGCTCTTGCTTCGCTATCAATGTATAGATGCCAGAAATTATTTTTAAGTATTCAATGTATGATATAATATTACCGTTTCCCCTCTTACTAAGCTTAAATTATAAGCTTGATTTAGGAGTGGGTGCGTCAAGACCCTAGCCCTAGCGGCGTCGGGGTTTGAGCACGGCACCTTGTGGACTTCAGTCCATCCTTTCTACCGTTGACATAAACAATATATTTTTAAAAACATCTTTTACACATCACTAGCACTATAAAAATAAAGCTTTTAACCGCATTTACCCTTAAAGCGAAAGCTCTAAAGCTCTGCTATTTATCTTGTCGAGTGTCGGCTGGAGCCGTAATCCGTCCTGCGAGTGACCAGGCCATTGTAGAGGTCTTAACGTGCCATAAAATTGACATAATAAAAATCGGTAAAGTGAAAATTGAACTTACAAACAAAAGGTTCCAATAACTTATTGGAATACTTACTGATTATTTAAGACGTGAAATTTCTAATGTGAATGTTAGCTGAAGCTCTCTTATTTTGGGTATTTTATGTCCAACTTGTCCTACATAATAATGCAAAAAATATTATTGTTGCTACTCGAGTAAAGTATGATTTAATAATCATTCAGAAACAATCTGAACGGAGTTTGAAAGCTCCGTCCACACGAATCGGTTTTTCTTCACCGCGCTCGAAACAAAAGGAGACAAAGGAATGCGTAAATCACTTAACACTAGTGACGCGACACAGTGAAGTCTTTATCGATATATTTATGCGGAGCGCTGGAAGCACTACACTATAGGTAGGACAGTCCTGTACGTTGGAAGAAAAAAAGAAAAACATTATTTAGTCAATTGCACCTACAGCTCTTCTTTTTAGCGTTATCCTGATGTACCAGGGGCCGCTTAAATTACTATGTGCACTACTGTACCTTACGAGAAGTCAATCAAACAAAAAAGAACATAATAAAAAGATTATAGTTTACTTGAATGAAGAACTAAATTACATAGCTTAAAGCCGCTAATAAATAAGAGAGAATATTGGTGCAATACTGCAAAACACGGCTCTTCTCGATTTGCCGACAAAAAGCGTTCAGTTTCTTCGGACATATTAATTCATCGCTATACGTCAATTATACTTTATTACTTTAAGCTCATTAGTAAGAAGATATATTAACTTCTTATATCTTACGTCAATTCGGCTACTTCCTTGTCCTGCGGGTGTCGGTATTTACTTGGGATAACCACCTGCTCGTTTGCCCCTTGTAACATTAAAAAAAAATACTCACACATTTAGGAGGACCCCCTAAAGTTTTTACTCTAGAAAAGAAGCATTTATGCCGAAAATATCCAACCACTAAGTAGCCACGGTTCTAAGCACAAAATATTTTTCAAGTATTTCATCTCTTGTTACGCGAATAATCCGAGCATAAATTTGCGAGTTACGATGGAGAAATTTCATATAAATGATTTATCGTGAGATTTTTGATAATAGAAAATCTCTACGGCTCATCTTTTGTGCCTTTAATAGGCTTTTATCATATAAAAGGTGCAATATAACGTTCGGGATCCCGTAGACTAGTTTGGAGAACTCTTGCAGATGCTTTATGTTTCTTCTTCTTCTCAGGCTGTTTACGTTAACTAAGCAAAAAGTTGGTCTTATGCGTTTCCTCAAATTGCCATTGAAGAGCATATTTATGAGGAACACCACACAATAAAAAGACCTAAAAGTTATTATTTGGAGGCCGGCAGCGCTTCACGATCATTTATTTAATATCATAATAAATACAGAAACACTATGTAACGCAATGACTTTACGCCCACAAGCCCAAATGTCTTGTCTGAGCACTACACATTCAGCACAAACAAAACCAATTATATCTAACAAATTATGTACCCACTTAAATAATGAATTCAAATTCATATACAAATTCAAATGATAATTTATTCAAGTAGACTTTAATAAGGTCTTCTGATTCGTCATATATTTTAAAAATTACCACTGATTCAGAAGAGTCGAGCCACGAGAAGAATCAGCAAGAAACTCGTTAGCCACTCTTTTAAAAATAGTTCTTACAGAAATTAGTACACGGAGGAGGTCGGATATCAAATATAAACCAGTGCTAGAATGGGTCACCCATCTATCACCCGGTTGCAGCCAGAGAAACTTAACTTAGTGATCGACTCAAATACCGACCACTGATTAGGCCACGACCCCCTCAATTCAACATCAACTACACAATCGGACATTAATACATAGTTTAGAAAATCTAAAGTGCACGCCTCATATTTCCTAAATATTACGAGCTATGCAGGCCGCCATTGCCGTTAAGTGCCATCTCTTAATAGTACAGCAATATTCCGCTAGATTGCTTCCTTACACATCCGGATGTCTGCGTTTGTGGATTTGACACGGTCACGTTCGAAACAGTCATATTATCATGTTAAAACATTAACGTTAACAATTATCACGTTAATGTTAAAAAATTAACGTGTCAATTACCACGTTAATGTTAAAACATTTTTTAAATCAGTTTTTCTTATATTAAATAAAATAAATATTCTTCCGAAGTAATAAAAGAATTAAAACACGACTTTCATCTTAATCTGTGTGTATTTACAGCAATAAGTGCCATACCAAAGGAATAGAGTGATTTTTGTTCGCGAAATTGTTCCATTTTGATTAAGTTAGAGTAAATCACACCCATAACGCTTTGCGTTATGACGCGTGCCATAATTCATAACATAATATTAAAAGTTAGCCTGTATGAGATGAAACTTTAAAAAAGCATTTCCTCATATATGCAACACAAAGTAGGCAAGTCATCGCCACATTAACACAAAGAAACATTTGTAATTTGCAATTCCTATTTAATAATTTGACTAAACATTATCCATTTCAGGTGCATATCTACAATCAAGCAATGGTGGAGGGTCTTCTTAATACCAATACATCAGTTCTTCTCGATCGGATTGATCCTCAGGCCAAAGTGAAGAATTACCTCGGCTCAGCCATTCTTTTCTCAAACTCCTAAATAATTCCATGGACACCGATACTCCCCCACGATCTCTACAACCTTACGATTAATATCACAAAGTGACATTAATCGGGTCCCACTGTTTTACGTGCCTTCCAAAGCACGAAGGAGGTCGGATATCAAATATAAACCAATGTAAGAATGGGTCACTCATCTATCACCCGGTCGCAGCCAGAGCAATTTAACGTAGCGATCGACTCAAATGCCGACCTCTGATTAGGCCACGATCTCCTCGTCTTATATGATCATCAAATACCAGATCCTCGAGTATCGTGTCTCACCAGCCACCCTTTATATGTATATTAGATTAATATTTATTATTGCTGTTATTAATATTTAACAATAATTGTAGATCAAATGTCGCGCCGGTGAATGGGACACACAGACGGAAAAAGAAAAGTATCCGATACAGGAGCGTGGTGTTCGCAAGATTGTCATTCACGAAAATTTCGATAGAGGTATATGACTTTTATTATGTTAAATTTACTGATATTCATTCAACAACCACATATTATAGATTGCATGTTAGTGCAGTGATAAATATATATTCGGAACTTAACAGTGGTTTTAAAATGATCCGGCTCGAAGGACCATTAAAACAATATTTATTATTTAACATATTATATTTCTTACCAGGGTTCTTCCTCTTAGGGTGACCATTGTGCGTTAGGGGGGAGGGGGCTGGTGGGCGTTTACTCCATCCATCCTAGCTCCTGCCAAAAGTTGAGAGTCCGCTGAGGCTTCTTCAAAACTTCTAGCAGGGACCTCGGTGTCCTGAGGATTTTTGCCCTGTGGGTTACCACCTCTTTGCAGTCCAGTAGGACATGAGATGGTGTTTCTGGTGCGTCCATGTATCCCCTGCAGGGTGAACTGTCAGTTACACCTAGATTGCACCTAGGTGCTTATTCAGTAGGCAGTGTCCGGTGATGGTATCTGTCATCCTACGCAGATCAGGTCTGTTCAGCTTCTGAATCCGGCCCTATTAAAAAATGTTTTAACTGCCCTTTTCTTTTTCCCATACAAACGTTTTATACCTAAAATGTAGAGTCAATTTGAACTTATACGGTGACCGTGACGGGGACGGGAACGGGAACGGGGATGATTAAGCTAATAGAAGTAAATAGTAAGTAGCCCAACGTTCGGACAGAACATAGTCTGCCGGAACCGCTATTACTAATATAAAAAGCTGAAGAGTTTGTTTGTTTGCTTGAATGCGCTAATCACAGGAAATACTGGTCGGATTTGAAAAATTGTTTTAATGTTACATAGCCCATTTATCGAGGAAGGCTGTAGGCTATATATCATCACGCTAAAATTTAATCTAATTTTTTACCCATATCTCATTTGTTATCCCTCGAATTTCTCACTAGGTGGCGAGTGCACAGTAACGCATTAACCGAGCGTTATCCTGTCAGTCGTAAACAGATACAAAGTGTAATATGATCTAACACTATCGGCATGCATCTCCGTTCTTAGAACGCCTCACGTATAAATAAACTTCAATATTTCGATGCGATTGGCTTCGGAGAATTTTCGTTGCGTTTATAACTTGACACGCGAAACATTAACATAGCATTATAATGAAGCTTCGGTAGCACAACGGTAAAAGGATGGAATTAAACCCTATCAAGTTAAACCCTATATAAAAAAAACTTCTGTTTTCTTAGAGCTGTTATTATTTTATATATGTATTGTAAATTTTCACCTTCCCGTTACTTATTCCACCTTCTTCCTTGTGCGTCTTGTCAAAATCTATATGTAATAATGTTGTGGTCCACTGCAAGTTTAAGGACTCAAAACCATATTTGTAGAACGTTATACACAAGCAAACTTTGTGACGTGTTTATGTTGTGGATCCTAAAATAAATGAATTAAAAAAAAGAACCCCGTATGGTGGTGGGTTCAAACTTAACCCCGCTTGGCTATCGTCGTGGACTCTGCTTACATGAGTTTTATATTATAAGAAAAAGGTATTCAAAACGATAGCCATCTTACTCAAGAGGGCGATAAGAGACGTCACAGGATGTCTGGTTTTGAATATCCACGCCTCGGCGGGTTTTGTCACTACTACTACTACTACTACTATCACTTGAAGAGACAGCATCGCCGCCACTTCACACCGATCTCGTGTGAGAAAAAGGTACTGGTACCCGGTCGCACGTCGCCGTCGGCCCAATTCGGCTAAAAGCGTGGCGCTACTAATTAAATTTTCCAGGTATAAAAAAAACAGTGGGTCAACGTAGGTTGGGAATGATGATGTTTCTATGTAGTGCTCAAAGTCGGTATTAATAAAGATGGTCTCCGATGCAAGAAGTTCTTTGTAATCATAAAGTTGCAGTTTTTGAAACATAGAGTTGGTAGGGATACGCGAACATAGAAAATATAAGTTAGTTCAAAGTGAATTAAATTTAAAGATTTATATGAATACGGGCTTGCAGTTCTGTAATATTCATAATGTGAAATGAATTTAAAAGAAACGCTATAAATATGCCAGGGGCGGTTACAAACGGTCCCCATAAGCTGGGTAAGGACCGTTTCAAACAAGGTTTTTCGTGCATTATACCGGGTTTTATTGAGTTTCTGACACAGTGCAAGCGGCGAAAAGTTTAATTCTCTAGGTTTCATATAAAATTCGTTGCAGTTTGTTGTTAAATTTTAAAAATATTAATAATTTAAATAATCATTAGTAACAAGTACTGAGGCAAAAGGCTTAAGCAATTATGAATCAAATATCATATGAATGACCGGCTCGAAGTACCCAATTATTTAGGGGATAAGGTTCAATTTTGATTATAGGCAATTTTAGAAATAAAACGAGCGAGTTCTCTGGATAGCTTCAAGTTTGCGATTGATTTTATGTTCTTTAAATGCTATTATAAGATGACAGAGTGTTCGCCTATTTGAGTAAGGAGTTTGTATGTCTTGACTTACTTTTGGTTTAAAATGCACTTAAACACGTGGGTCTGGCTACTGGAACCCCAATGATATACCTCGCTGTGGTGAGCTAATCTATTCTCGTCTCTATCTGTATGGGGGTAAGGATTATTGGGGTGGTAGCCGAAGACCCCCTAGGCAGTAAATCATTTGAGGCAGTGCAATCGCCGTGGCCAGATCGATACTACACCGAATTCGTGGTTCGGACACAAATGCCTCAGTGTCAATGCGATTTGCTCGTTCAGGACGGCGAATATAATCAATTATTTTGTACTAGCGAACCCGGCAGACGTAGTCTTGCCCGAAATTTGGCTCGTCTACTAATAGCTTATTAACGTATCTCCTTTATATCTTTTCCATAAAACGTGACATTGGCCGTATGATGTGTACAAACGTCATCTATTCAAGTATTCTGAAGTAGCGACCAAATCTGCATTTTTTTATTTTCATTTATACATTTTTTCTTTTAAACCTTCTCTGAAATAAGATACATGAAACAAAACTAACATATTGAGAATTGAAATCCGTCCGAAAATAACCAAAGCCATGGACTACACAGCGAAAAATAATCAAAGCCAATTGTTATAATTAAATACGTATTACACATAAAAAAAAAACACAAACGCAATAGTGCATGTAAGCACGAGAGCGCCGCTTTCGGTGCGGACCCCATGCATAATCTTCATGGTCATAAATTAATCTATTATGAACTCTATTTCTATACATATAAGCAACAAAAACATCCTTAAGGTGAGTGGCGTTGCACTTTGCGGTGTATGGATCGATAGTGCGCCGAATTTAAGCAATTACTATTATTATTAATCGTGTTAAGGTGCATTTACACCGAAATTACTCTTAGTAGAGAACAGCAACATTTCATTATATGAAGGTAGTTGACAAATAGCACCGAAGGAACATTCCTTATGCGAGAGCCGGACAGCTTCATTTGAATGATCATTTCAATGTACAAATAAGGATGGACGGACGGACAGAGCGAAATTATAAGGGTTCTTTGTAGTACTACGGAACCCTAAAAATGCAGATGTCGTAGCTACTTTAGAATACATCAAATAGATGACGATCGTAAAAGACAGTTTGACTGAAGTACTATATAAAGCATTTGACCAGTGTCACGTTTTATGGAAAAGGAGATTGGTCATTTGACTGGGTTCGGACAAGACAACGTCTGCCGGGTCCGCAAGTTGCTTATAAAACAGTCAAATTGAATTAATGTATTGAAACAACTAGAATCTACACTGTTTAAGCGATACGTCAATAGATAAGAAAAAGTTTTAATAGTCTGTTCTTCGCGTTATAAAAATAAGAGAAGAAGGCGAACGTCAAAACGTTTTCATCGATATAGTCAACAAAACAATTTCGCAGCAACTCGAGCCGAGTCGAGGAGTCGCCAATTTGAAGAAGTTGCGCAGTTACGATCCAGTCCGGCCATTGAGTGGGCCGGAACAAGTTTTAACAGGCACTACTCTCTTTCCGTTTCCTTTTCTCCACTTACCTACTTTAATAACTTGTTTGGCGCTAAATTGCGAGTTGGTAATTTCAACTAAGTATATTTTTACAGACATAAATAATTTTTTTATTAAACACTAGCCTTTCCCGCGAACTTGTCCGCGTTAACTTGCGAGAGCCTTTACACTTCTTAATTCTAGCCCTATCAAAAAGTCCGTTCTTAGCCAGAGTCTCCTAGCTATAAACCTCCTCGTAAAATTTCGTCTAATGTCCCGCAGTTTTCGAGATTTCAATGTTGACCATTCGATTTTTATATATAGAATAGATACATCTCTGGTATTGCAGAAATTTAGCCAAGTCAGATGATGTCAAAGCGGAACACTAATCTGTTAACAACGAGCAAGGGGTACTGCGGGCAGACCCTAAGGATGTTTACACTGGCAGATCACTCGTACAACAAGCTACTAGGTGGCATCAAAATGAATTGCATTTACGTATGTATTAAGTGAGGTCAACAGAAATGACTTCCTTTGAAACATTACGTACCTATCTGTATTAGTCATACATTTGTAAGTACCGGGGTAATTAGACAAAGAACTGTTGTTTGTTGTTTTAGGAAATGATTATTACGAAATGTTTCAATTACGCTATAATTTCCATGAAAATGAGTCAGACTTGGACTATGGACATGCTTAGGGTAAATTACTGTAACCTAAAAATGACATTGCAGTTTTTATTAAATTTATACTAGCATAGATGGTTAAGCTTAGTCTTTGGAAAAATTTGGGGATTAATCTTTTTTACCATTTTGGTTATAATATTCTAGCTATATTCTAATAATGAGGGTGAGTGTAAGAAAATGTTTAAGAATAATTCCTATGTCCATATTGGGTATTAATTAGAGGGCCATTTCTGTGATACTAACGCACAACGCTGCGATGTGCGATATGCGACATCTAACACATTATGAACAAAAGACCATTCGGCATTCTAGAATCTAGATTTTACTCATTGGAGTATAGTTAGACAATTGAGTTTTTTTTATACAGCCAAACACCAAGGTTTTTGTTTTTAATTTCAATGTCAACCGTGGAGCCTTTAATAAGGAGTAGCATCTTTTATGAGAAAAAAGATGGAAAAGTGTTCAACATGAAACGATAAATAACAATATAATGAATAAAGCAATAGTAGATGAATTCACCAGAGTGGTATGGTATAAATGTAACAATGAATTGACCAATAATAACCATTAAAATTCATCCTGGTGCTAATGAGGTGCCGCCTTATGTGCGCATTTCGACGAACATTTATTAATATACAGACATTTACTACATATAAAAGTCTCCGTGTTATCCTCCTTATGTTCTAATCTCCATAGTCTATGGAGATTAGAATATACGGAGGACCATCTTCTGCGAGGGGCAAGTTAAAAATGAGGCCTTTGTGGAATCCAGGGAATATCAATTGACTTCCTTCGGAAGGCACGTAAATTAGTGGAGGGTTCTAGAGATTGTGGAGGTTCCGTGGTTGACGTCAGAAGGCAGTTGGTCATCTTAAGTCACCCCACAGCCACATCCTCTGCAATTTAAGCAAAGCCTGCTCGGGATAACGCTAGGTAGAAATGAAGATCAATATAGACAGAAGAAAAAAAAACAAATATAAAGGATGAATTTCCTCTTATTATGGTAGCAAAGATATAATAGAAAATAAATCTTAAAACGGAGCTGATATTAAGTTGACTTTCTCATAATGTTTTTAATTTGTTTGTTTGGGTGAGTTTGTTTAGGCACCCTTTAAAACCTTCTGAAACATATCTGTCTACAAAGCATTTTTTTTATCAAATTACTCACTAAATTTCTACTTAGTAAGCATCATTATGGTTAAGCCTTTATTGGAAAAAGTTAAACTTAATAAAGTTATATTTACAATAAAATTTTAACTAGGCCATCCTTTTTCTATGTGGTTTAATTAGTGTATCGATTTTCAATACGGCGTTTAAGATTGGCGTGAAGTGGTGACAATGCAGTCGCGTCAAGTGATGGTATTGTTTTCGCGATTCGTTCGGTTTGTGAGACTTGCCGGTGGCCTTAACTCGTAATTAAAGGCCGGCAACGCATCTGCTTGCCAAGATTCTGCTCGTTTGCCTCTTGGAACATAAAAAAAACACAGGCCCTTTTTCACTCTTTTTATTATTCTCTATTCCTAACTTTTCCTGCCCAAGTAAAATCGCTGTTTTTCCTAATATTGTCTACTTTTTATCAGGTCTTCTTCTACCTCGTGCTATCCCGATGGTACCAGTGACCGCTTAAATTGCAGAGGATGTAGCTGTGGAGCGACTTAAGATAACCGGGTGCCATCTGACGTCATCCCGGCAACCCCACAATCTGATGACTATCACTAAGTGACATCAATCGGCTCTATCCTACTAGTATAATAAACGCGAAAGTTTGTTCACTTGGATGTATGGATGTATGTTTGACGCTCTTTCACGGAGAAAGTGTTGTATGGATTTTAATAAAACTTTACAATAATATAGTATATATATTAGAATAACACATAGGCTATAAATTGTAAAGGTATTGTGCGAATCGTCCAAAATATAACGATAAGTGTCAAGTAAGAAAGAGAAAATTCTGCCATCTGCGAGCTATTCTGGCGTGCGCTGAAAAAACCGTTAGAGGTACACGTATATAGTGTATGAAGAAAATGTTTACCTTAAATGGTTCTAGAAAAAAATCCGCGACAGCATATATCTTTCATGTTTAAGCCATTAACGCCAGAATCGTAAAATATTATGGAACGGGAATAGGAAAGGGAAAGGAAACGGGGACAATATTATAGGATAATATAATGTGGTAAATAGTAAACAGCCCAACGTTCGGGCAGGAGAGCATCTGCTGGGTCCGCTAGTATAAGATAATTTAAATAAAAATTTTACAATGACTACATTTTCCACAGTATACTCAAAGACTATATAAAGTGGAGGATCCTATTTTAGGAACGTTTCTTTGAGGTGTTGATTTCAAAAGTCTGAAAAAAGTATTGATTCTTTTGTATTGTTATTGGAGTAATGCCGGAGCCAGACATATCTTCATTTCAATGATCATGTAGTGTGTGGCTTTGTGTAGCCGTGCAAAGCTTTGTAGTTCTTTATAGTCTTCCAGGACAAATATGTACAAACACTTTGAGTTATGTCTAGCTCCTACAAAATAATATTAGAATCGGCGTGAAGTGGCGGCAATGCTGTCACGTCTAGTGATGGTGCGGTTGTCGCGTTTCGTTCGGTTTGTGAGACTTCCCGGTGGCCTAGACTCGTCATTAAGGGCCGGCAGCGCTTCTGCTGGCCTTCTGGTCGTGCAGATGTCCATGGGCGCCGGTAGGCACTTCTAAACTTAGCTAGAGGAGATATATGTCTAACATGACGTCAACGTACGCAAGCAAGGAAGATATCCACTTCTTCAAGTCATCATGTCGAGACAAGTTGCTAGGAAAGGAAGTTTTTGTCGCCAGAAAAACTTAGCTAGAGGAGATATATGTCTAACATGACGTCAACGTACGCACCGGGCGAGATTTACATAGTTAGCATACAAAGTAGTTATAAAATACATAAATATCTACTTCTGTATAAAAGAATTTTGTAATTGCAATTCTTACATATTTAAAGAGAAACCTATTATTATCAACACGTGAACATATTCCACATACTTCATAAATATGTATTCATATACAACTAATTTTAACGGTTATTGATAAATCGTAAAGATAACAAAACACATTAAATAGAAAAATAGGTAAATATATATATTTTTTAACTCGAGCTATGTTGTCAAAAAAAGAGAATATCTATATAGATAAAGTAGGTACTAAAAGTAAAAAAAAAACACAACCGAAACAAGACTAAACATTATGCAAATAAAAATCAATTCCAATGCTTTCAATGGACTTAAAATATACTCTGTCATAATTAAATTAGTAAATCTTTAAAATTGAATCATCTAGTAATACATTCAAGGGCAAAACAATAGAAAATGTCAAACAAAATTGCAGACGTAAATATATAATTTAATACAAGCCCCTAATTCACAAACTTGCAAATCGTGTTTAATAAAAGCCAATAAAGACTGGCCATAATTATTATTGTCAGGTTAAAGAACTTATTTGAACAAAGCTAAGGTCACAAAAACGTCACAATGAAATGAGTTTCAGTTGCCGGCTTTTTTACTTTAACAAATAACGTTGATTGAAAAGGGAATCTCATGTTTTCCACACAGCTTGCTCTGTGTAATAATATAAAATTGTCCTTCATTCAAGCTAGAACTCCACCCGTAGTACGCACTACAGCTGATCGAGATTTGTCGTCTAGTATAGTAGGGCATTGCAATGATGCAAGCCGTAATTTCTTTGTTACGCAATGTTACTGCATCGTGGAATGTGTGTGAAGTTATAAAACAGTCATTAGCACTTCTTCTACAGAGTTATACAGATTCCACTTATATACACATATAACAATTTTGGTATAGTGTAGTGCAAAAGCAATCTTATTGGTACAACCAATCTCTGATAGACGGTTGTCCTAGTGAGAAAGGAATATCCAATATGAATGAGGATACCTTAAATGATAAGATCGCACTTGAATATGATATTTATCTAATTTATAGTTGGGCAAAAGACAACGGGCATACAGGTCATCTTATTATAAGTTGCCACTGTCGTCTATCTACAACATCATACCGATCTCGTCATGCCTTATCTTAAAGCCAAAGTAGCTTGTTAGCAACATATGTACACATGTATGTAGTTCTTACAGTTATCAACATTTCGTGATGCGTAACCCATACACATAACAGCCGTGTGACGTCACTCTGTTATCAGCTATCACCGCTGACCATCCATGTCAGTGGTTCTCGTTCACCAAATACAATGAATGACGTAACATTTCTACTATGGGTGAAAAGAAAACGACAAGAATGGACTGTCAGTTTCGAAAGTAACTGTAACGTGGTGACGATAATGATGACATTCTAAAGGATAAATTTCGAAAATATTATTTATATTTGACCACTTAGCGCAGACAACAGTACTCCTGTCTTCCGTGAATATAATAAATATTTCTCAGCCGACAACAGTGCAGATCAAGGGACAACAAATAAATTCTTCGGATTCGTTTAGAGGCACCTGCGATAACATCGGAACGGTACAGAGTTTATAAGTAAATAATCAAAGTGCTTTAATTACTGTTACAAGGAGTTCTACTCATTCGACTGTTAGTGACATATTGGTATAATACATTTATGCATTGGCATCGTTTGCGTGCTGTTGTGGTCTAAGAACTTGTTACCGTTCGCAGTAAATCACTCACCAGATGTATCTCGGTGTCATGATGCGCGAACATTGATCTCTATCGTGCCACGCGACTATCGCTAAAACTATGCATTAAACGCGGATGGTTATCGTAGAAGTTAAAATTAATGTTATCAGCTTTTATAGTGCTAACTTGGCTGTAAACGAATTTCCTGGCTTAAAAACCTACGCGTTGATTTAAGTGCCAGATCACCGTTTAGAGCAGTTACAAGACAGTTTTCAACCTCCGCTAGGAGAGGGCACTACAAGAAGAGGGAGGAGAACTTCTTTTAACATTACATCTTTTCGCTTACCCCCACGACCCCGGAATAAGCTCAGATGACCCAATGCCGACATAAGAAGGATAAGTGAAAAAATTGATCATTACCTAAAAACAAAAGTATCAAATCATCTATAAACCCTTTTCGCAAGTATCCAAATATCAATTCAATTTCAATTCTTGATTCATGGTTCTTATTTATGCCAACTAAATTACCAACTAAATCCTTTTTTAAATTTAATATCATTAATGCCGTGTTTGCTTTCAGACCATTTTTTGAAAAAGTTTTATAAGTGAATTGTATAATGTAATTTTGTGCAAAAGTCGCTACCAGGCCAATAAATAAATAAAGTAGAATCAAGTCCAAATGTCGAAAATCTCCAAAAGATGCTTATCATATGTTAACCCCTTATCGTATGTTTTTTATAAAGGAACTAACGCCTAAGAAATGTTCGTTGTGGGCCTAGCTAAGTCTAGATAAGTAAAGTCGATTGATCAAATTCTCTCTCTCCATCTGTATCGAAACGTCGGGAAAATGATAAACAAGGTACGATAGCGATATGACCCGAGTCCTAAATAGTTAAAGTGTAAAAGGTGATCCTACTCATGTCGAAAATCAAAGTATCGAAATTATATTGGCAAATATGTAATTTAGAAATAAAGCTGTACTCACGTAGTCGGACAGGCTCTTCATGCCATACGGGAAGCGCTCCCGGTCGGGCACCAGCTTCCCGCGAGGGTCGCGCTCCCGCTCCGGCCAGCAGTCGTCCACGTTGACATACTCGTATCCCGCGGCCGCGTAGCCCTCCGACACCAGAATGTCGGTCATGGTGCGGAACAGCCGGTCGCTGGGAACACGTACACAGAGGTTACTACTGTTTCGTTTGTGAATAAACAAAAATCTGCATTGTTTCATAAGAACCAACGGAAATGTTTATGCAAAATTAAAAATAGGTTTTCATTGTATATTCACTCTGTTAGTCTTTATTTAATTTAGGATAGAGAGTAATGTATCACTGTTACCTGATGCAGTTCTCAGGGTCGTTCTTACAGTCGGTGTTACATCTAAAGCGCTCCCACGCCAACCACCCCATGGGGGGCGTCAGCGCCAGCCCGTTGTCCAGCCCCGAGATCTTCCCCAGCACGCACACCACCACCACGGCCCACAAGCACGGCCTCCACGACGCCATCACCAGCTTTGGTCTCAATTGGGATACAAAACTACCGCACCAGACAGTCTATCCGCATAGTTTTTATTTAATAACTGATAGATTTCGCGGCTCTGAACCCAAACGTGCAGCTCTACTCTTTGGCTGATCTAGTATGAAGTATCTGTCAGGCAGACGCTGTCATCGCCGCGGTGCAAGGAGGTGCTATCGAGGAGTTTATCTGCGGTTCAGCGAGATTATCTGTAACAAACAAAAGTGACGGTCGTTAGCAGTCGTAGATAGCGATCTGTGAGGTTTGTTCGCACTCGTCCATACGAATTCCACAATTCAATGACGAACGAATTTATTAAGATAATAGTAATGTTCTTTAAATAAACAAATGTGACATATTACAGACATCTCCAAAAGACATTTCCTTTGGCGGTAAAATGAAAAAGAAATTCAGAGTTTCTTCTACTTTCGTTCCAACTCCATTATAATATTTCCTATACCCCAAAGTTAAATGTATTATCAAAGTTTGCTTAGTTCGGACCTTTAATAACATAAAAAACCAATTCATTTTAAATTACTTAGTTACTTTTTTCAACGAAACCGATGCAACTTGTACATTTCACATTTCTTAGTTTTTATCTCTTTTCCAAAGAACTACAATCTAATATAATTTGCCACTGAATAAAAACGCAAACATTTCGCCACATTTTTATTACATACATATGTATACCCATTACATTATATCCAGATTCTACACGAGTTTTGCGGATAAGTGTATAAGTTGGGTGTATATCTATTCCTCGGGTCAAATGTTATTTCCTATTGCAAATCGATAGTAAAAACAATCTGTTGGTAAGATTGTAAAAATGATATAATAATGAGGAAGATGAAGTTATCCGTTGTTGTTGCTTTTTTTGTCTGTGACCTTAATGAACTTCTTATCTCTTGACTACAAATTTATTAAATAAATTAATAATTCATTTTGCTTTGATAAATCTTATATACCAATATGCATAAAAATCAATAGTTGTTCGTTAGTCTCGCTAAAACTTGAAAACCGCTGGACTTTTTAAAATTCTGTTACTTTCGTTTTATTCCCCCTATTTCACCTAAGGCGAGAAAGGATTAAGGGATAAGAAAAAGAAAAGTCTAAATTATTTATAAAAATTAAAAAAACAGATTTGGTCGCTACAAGACTACTTCAAACAGGTGACGTTGGTACTAGACCTTTTGAGTGACGTACTATGTAAAATTAATATGTCATAAAACATACGGTCGTTGTCAAGCTATACGAAAGACAAAGGAGATTGGGTAAATGGCCAATAACGGACAACACAACGTCTATCGGGTCCGCTATTATAGATTAATCATTAAGCTTAGTAGAACTTGGAGGAGACACTTTCAATAGTACTGCAATGTTTTGGTTCTAGACAGAAAAGGCGTCCCTTGTGATCGGTTATGTAGTTTCCTAAGGTAGACAACTTAATGGATAATACACCTAGACTCGAGGTGGGAATCGAACCCACGACCCCCGGAGCAGAAGGCAGGGTTCATTGCGCCAACGAGCCAGCTAAATATTTCCAAACAGGTTAATTCCTCTTAATTATTATCATGACGGTATCACTCAGTCTTTGTCACACCTCACACCTATATTTTCGAAGTCCAAAATGAGGCAACATTAATTGGCCGATCTGAGGCGGCCATTAAATCCACCTGCGTTCCGATACAGGGGCACTCAGAGCACTACATAAGGTGAGCCAGCTTTTAGGTTTCACCGTATAGACATGCCAGATCGACGCCATTTTATATAAATTTATATGCCATTTAATATATTTTAAAAGTCAGTCATACGGTGTTATAGCAGACGGCGCCCGCGAAGTGCCTCAGCAGGAACCCCTCGTGGTCACGCAGAGTGCGGTGCGCCTTAAGACGGGACGCACGGGGCACTTGGAGGCGGCTGTAGGTTAGGTTTAAAGATCTTTATTTTCCATTAAAGACTAACACTAGTTATATAACTATTTTCTGCAACAATGTCATCACTAAACTAGCTCGGCTCGGAAAAGGAATGTTTCCTTTATGAGGGTGCACAGTTATATAATAAATTACCGTCATGTTTAAAAAATGTAAAACTAATGTATTTAAGTCTAAACTTTCACAACACATTATTCAAAACTACCCACCTTAAATGCATTAAACGAGTAGACTAGACTACACTTAATTTAAAATAATATACTGATGTATGATCGACGTTTATATAATAAATGTTTTTTTTTTTAAAGAATATTAGGAATACTTTTTAGGTATGTCTAATATTCCTTTTTCTTCTCCCACTAAGCTAAAATTGAAAGCTTGTATTAGGAGTGGATGCGACAATACCCTAACGGCGGTGGGGTTTGAACCAGGTACCTTGCGGATTTCAGTCCATACCTTATACCGCTATAAGTCCATACAGCATCTATAACAAGGAATACATTTTGTATAATAATCAAGAATAACTTAATTTTATTGCCCAAAGGTGACAGCAGTACTCCATGTGAGGACAAGCTTGCACCTTATACAGTTGCTAGCGAAGGGCTGACGCGAAGTACAGCTTCCCCCTGTTGAGGACGCGTTACGAGAACTCTATGGACGACGAACTGTAAGCTCGTTTGGTCCCATAAAAACATAAAACACTTTCATAGCTCTAATAAATTTAACTAATTGATGTATATTTTAAAAAGCTCAGGTAATATATATCATTTAGCGTTAGATTTGTCGTGTATTCTAAGCTATTAGCACATTCGGCCAGCAGGGGACCAGTTATTACGTCTCCCAAAAAGTTTTGTCATACGTAAGCTAAAATGTATGGACAAGTATGAACTTGATCTATTAATTATATTTTTTTATGATACCGAAAGTTGCGCTTATATTGGAATATATCTAAATAAATTATAACTTTTATAGGTTGTTATAGGTTTTGGGGGAGGTGGGACGGGGTAGGGTAGTCAAAATAAAAAACATCAAAAAATGAAAATTAAAAAGTAAATTTTAAACTGCCGTTTTTTTTTTAATTGTTTTGAATACAAATATACAATTTAAAAATATGTGCCCTTACATCATTGTTATATCTCGCATCCGCATTTGTGCAAATAAATACAATTGTATAGTTAAATAAAATTATTACACTAAATACATATATTCAACGGGCTTGTACTGTAACAAATCCATGTCCAGCGGTCTATTTGTTTGTTACGGCAAATCTCCGAATCTGGTATACGGTTTTTATTGGCAAATAGCTGATGAAATGCATAAGAGTAATTTTATTATAAGAAAAAAAATAAGGTTCTACACAAAAAAAATGGAAACCTCCAAATTGAAAATCGAACGCAGACACAGGAAAGAGCTAGTCTATTGTATTCGCAGGAATCGGGTCATCTATAAATGTGTGACATGCATTAAAGGGTGGGGTGCCACCAAAATGTGTCAATGTGGGACAAGGGGCAGGGGGAGTTGACCTCCCCTTAAAGCTTGAAGCTCTGTAACGTGACGATGAAAATTGAAAAACATTAAAATAAATTGAAACTCCTACTTTTTTTTTATAATACAAGCACACAATTGCACAATATGTAACGTCACTTCAAGACGGAAGGGGTTCCGAAAATATAGACGGGGAGGGGCGTAAATTCATTCGTGTGACGTTATGGATGACCGCTTACTTTCCGCCTTGAATAATAGCTATTTGGAATCAGCTGCCAGTGTTTTCGAGTCGAGATAATTTAGTTTCAAAAAACGAGCATACTCATTTTTCAAAGGCCGGCTTCTCATCTGTAGCGCACCCATGGACAAGTTGTCCATGGGTGCCGGTAGTCACTTAGATGAACCGTCTGCCCATTTGCCCCCCTATAAAAGAGGTAAAGTATCACAGACACGCATGTTGTTATTGCCATATGTTATATTAATTGTGGGAGCCGGGCTTTGAATCTGTATTGCAGATGCAATCACACAAATTGATGTCATTACATTAACAGAATTGCCATTCAGCATTGTATTTTATTATCTATATTGCTTAAAACCGTCGAGTTTTGAAAGCCTCTACACAATATGAGGCCTGAGATATTCTAATGGACGTACTCATACTATAACATATTTATATATGAATACGTGAAACAAAAACTTTAGGAACCATTTTACGAAAATTGCGCGGACGGAGGAGTATGAAATTTGGTACAATTGTAGTTCATATAAAGGAAGGCGTGCGAATACTAATATTTTTATGAAAGATGCATCATAAATATATGAAATTAATGAAATAAAACCACATGCACCCCACTGCTAAGCGATTTACACCATTTACACACGCATGTATTGGATGATGTCAAAGCGTAATTGTGTCGACAACAATTTTGGGCAATCTATTAGTGAAGATACAATTTTTATCCAGGAATTCTATGTTCACAATTTACCGTCTCCAGCAAAGAGGTAACTATTAAGTTATGAAAGGAGATGATCAACATCTGTCACAGAATGCATAGACAGATTTTTAATAAAGTCTAGTAGGTCGATGCCTTATTATACATTTGTAAGGTATGGCGTATGCCATACTTTTAATATATGTGTAAAAAAATATAATTATAATATCCGGGCCGTGGAAAAAAGAGCTTTGATTACACTGTCCAGGCTGTCATATAGGGGCAAAGTGCATCATCTTTGATCTAATTTTTTTTAATGTCAATTTATATTCCACGGGCTGAACGCCCGTTCCATTGTTATTTTATATTCTTCTTCGTGTTTATTTGAACATCACTTCGTTCCATAACAATTTAGCTAACTACTCCGTGCAAAAATAATACTTGCTGCCTATAACAATTCCACCAAACATGAATGCGAGAACTAGAACCCTCAATCCTACCATCCATTATTGAATAAATTACATAAGATATAACAAAACCTAACTTTGGTCATTACATATAAATATGTAAAAGAATTACTTAGCAACATTATCAACATTCTAGGGCTGGGAGTTATCGACGGCGGAGGTCGTGGGGGGTCGTTGATAAAACGCCACTTTTTCGTTCATGATCAACCATTTTTACCAAACCATGATCGACCGAATATAATTCGCTCAGTGGTTATTACCGACCGATTAATATTTTTATGAAGAATATAAGAAACACGTGTAAGATGATATCTTAGTGATTCAACAGAACATAAAGAATCAACTATCAACACTATAGGGCCGTACAAGTTATCGACAGCCCAGAGGTCGTCGAGGGTCGTCGCTAAAGAGCCGTTCATTCATCCTCTACTGGCCAAGCGTTAAATTGCTCTATGAATTTATAAGTCACGTATTTGCTGCCAATCTGTGCAACTTTTCCTAGAAATAAACAGTGAACGAATTAGATCGACATTTGGCGGCTGACAGCACGTCGGTCTACGTGTTACCCCTTATTTAAATGGATAAGGATTTATAGGGTATTCTTTAATATAGCTTCGTAAATAGTTCGTTAATTTTTGTAATATGTAAAATATAAAAATGGTGATTGTGGGTTATACACAGGAGACAGATATATGTCATCGTGGACTTCTTTACTGATCTCTTTAATATATACAATTCCGTACTACATTATTTTGATCTATCTTTTAAGGTTCAGCCAGCGACCGTGACGTAAGCGAAAAAATACATTTTTTACGACACCACGTTACAAATCATTGGAATTCACGGCTTTTATTTTCTATAACATACGTGTATTATAAATATAAAACCTTCTCCTTGAACCACCCTTGAAATTAGTAAAGAACGCATCAAAATCCGTCGCGTAGTTTAAAAGATTTACGAGTACAAGGGCCGAAAGTGACTTCATTTTATACTTTGTATTGCTGATGACAAACGGCCCGCTTGGAGATAAGCAGTCAGCGTGGCCCATAGACGCTTGCAAATATCACATAGCATTATTTTTTTTCCATCAAACCTATATTACACTATCTAAAATTTTTAGGAATTTTTAAAAGTGAAATCAGGCGTGATTCCATAATTTATAAATATACGAGAATTGCAAGTGAAATTTTAACTAATAGAAGGCTCGCAGTTGCGTTGCCGCTGGACGTCTTCTTCTTAAAATTAAAGGGTAAAATTATGAGGGTTTCTTGTTGGACTGCGGAACCCTAAAATGTGTACGTTCTTTTCTTAAAGGTTCCTACATCGTAAGCCCATGGCCAACAGCAAATAGTTTTATCGAATTCGGCTATAGTCTTTTTATAAAGGAGCACGCACATTGAACATTCAGTTGTCATACAAATTTATTATTGCGATAAAGGTCACATTTATCTTTTCCAGCCAAGGCCCCTTCTGGTCGTGCAGATGTCCATGGGCGCTGGTAGGCACTTCGGTGTCTGCTGCCTGCTCGTCTGCCCCCTTGTAACATAAAAACAAGCTTTGATGCATGGCAGGACAACGGTGGTCGGAATCACTAGTGCAAACCTATACTATTGCATAGTAATAAATTTGTTTGCTTGAAAGCGCTAATCACGAGAACTACGGGTCCGATTTGAAAAATACCTTCACTGTTAAATAGCCCATTTATCAAAGAAGTCTATAGGCTATATATTTTCACGCTAAAATTGAATCCATTCTTTAATCCAATTATATGTGGACAAAAGTTGCGGACGTCGGCACCAGGGTGGTCAAACTCAAGTGGGACTGGGCAGGTCATATAGCCAGACGGGGTGATGACTTGTGGAGTATTCAAGCTACTGATTGGTGGCCTTTATTGGGTTGGAGAAATCCGGGTCGACTCGTTTCACGATGGGTTGACGACATCAGAAGAGTGGCGGGAAGTGGCTGGATGCGGGTTGTGAGAGATAAGGGAGAGTGGTAGAAACAATGGAAGCCCTAGCAGAGGACGATTAAAGACTAATAGATAGATCGCCACGCGGAGGAAGTCGCGGGTAACAGCTAGTTAAAGATGTTACAGCCTAACCCATTATAAGTGTTCTGAACGAAAGAGTAATGTGTGTTGTTAAGAATTTTCCGTTCTTTTCTAACCATTACAAAATCCCAGAGGATGTTATTATCTCGTCATCCAGGCCGGACATATTCCTTTATTCAAAGACACTAAAGCGAGTAGTACTTGTGAAGTTCATTATTAGAAAGGACATTTAAAGCCGCATTGTGTTGTTAGTGATCACTATAAAGAACGCGCTCTTAAACCTACGTCGGGGTTACAAGTCCCGGGCTATTCTATGGTTCCTGCCTCTGCAACGCAATGGACCCGGCACCCGCACGGTTAATCCATGGAATTCTAACATATTCGTCTTTAAATAAAGAAAGATTATACGTATTAATTATGCTTATTTTATAAAAATATTATTGCATACCCTCCTGTACTATAACCGCGCAATTGTAATATATAGATTATATATGACAATTAATATTATATGATAAAAAATTAAAACTATCTGCATAAAATTTGGTACAACATTAAGTAATAATTATATAAAAATACATTGATAATATTATTTTCATACCCAAAATTGTATTATATAAAACCACAAAGTCAGCAGACAATAATTTAAGAGCCGACATTAATTTTAGTATAAACATAGAACTAAGTGATATCGACTCCCTGTTTTGAATTGATAATGACTTAGGTAGGAAATTAACGCCAATATATAACTCCGTTTGGGGTTTCCCCATATATATATATATATATATATATATATATATATATACAATAGAAGTATTTTAATAATGTTTTCTGTTTTTCCCCAATACATAGACTAGCGCCTCTGCTAATATTGGTAGAGATGTTTCAGTCTAAAAATGCACGCCCCTCCTCTAGTTAATTGCAACGCGTATTTATTATTTATTGTAATTATTTGCTTTTATGTGTTTTTATTGTAAACTCAAACTCAACCACGCACATGTGTTTTCGTCCTTATATTTTGGAGGAGCGTGCATTTTTAGACTGTACATAAATAACTATTTATTTAAGGCTAGTTTGTGAAATTTTTTACCTTTATTTTCACACTTTTTCTTAGATAGAGCCATTGATGTGGTCGCTACTGTATAAGTCCTAATTTTTATGAAGATTGTCATTGAATCAATAAGAAGAAAAATTAAAATATTATTTTAGGTTATAATAAAAAAAAACATTGAGGTGCCTTTTAAAGTTAGGTAAATTCATATTATTTATTAGTGTTGGAGGTAATTTATTATTTATATATAATATCGCACATCTAGATCTAAAGGGGGTTACAAATAAACTCTTCAGCTATATACCAGCAAAGAATTAACTAAATGCTCGTAATAGATCAAATTTATGAGAAGTGATGCTAGAAGGTGGTAAATAATGAAATATCGTAAATAACGCGTCCGCTGACGACATGACGAGTTCGGCGATTAACAAGGAGATCAATCATGCTGACTCGTTTCTAAGTTACATTTGTAACAGTACAGAATTCTCATTGAGGAGGTAGTTCCTTAATCAGTGGTCAGCGTTTGAGTCGATCGCTAGGTTAAGCAGTTCTTACCACGACCGGGTTTTGGATGGGTGACCCATTTTAACACTGGTTTTTCGAATTGATTAGCCCGTTCGCACAGGTGGCAGTAAACCTGCCTACCACTTCGGGGGCTGTGGGTTCGATTCCCGCCACGAGTCTGGGTGTATTATCTATCTGTATGTATTTATATAATTCTTAAAAAAATATTTGTGTATAACAGGCGTCTGTTATCTATAACACAGGCATTGAGTTGTGTACCTTATACCGGAGCCTGACAGCTGAAAGTGTTTGTACGTTTTTGACCTTGAAGTCTACAAAGTACTACAAAACTTGTCACATACAATATGAAAGCTAGTAATATTCTCAAAATTAAGTTTGTGAACACGCTGTTGGCGTACCTATAAAAAAAAATAAAAAAAAATAAAGTTACTCAAAGTTCACGGCCACACTACATGATCATTGAAATGATCATTCAAATGAGGCTATGTCTGGCTCCGGCATTAGAAATAGACGTCCATCTGTCATATAGTCCTACATATATAAATAAATATATATTGACCGGGATAACGCAATATAGATGAAGATTGCGCTGAAGAAATAGCAGATTATGATAAATAACATTTTTTTAATAAACAAGAGAATTGCCTCCAGCCTATAGAGGATACAGCCAAACAATAACATTCATCTAGTGTTGTGTTTCTGGCTTCCTGCAGATGAGTAGTGTTGTCCCTGGGTCTATGGGCTATGGTTCCTACTTTTTGCTTATTATTAAAATCGACAGCTTACCTATCACGACATCTCGAAAACCGCGGAACGTACAATGATGAAATTTGGTAGGGAAGTAGTTTATAGTTAGTAGGCGTCCGCTGATAAAAGATTTTTCGACAGATTAATAAAGTCTAAGGGCTCTCGCAAATTTATGCGGAATAAGTCGCAAACAGCTGGTGTTTAATATAAATATGTTTCGGCCTTGCATATGATTTAGAATAGTGTCACTCCTCATTTTGTAATTAATTCACTTGTTCACTTTGTTTTCTTTTATTTTATCTAGTTAACTTAAACTAGAGATCGTCGGCTGGCCGAAATTCGCCCACAAACCTTTTTGCATTATATATTATTATGTTCACAGATAAATAAGATTTGACAATTAATATAACAAACGTTTGTTACGATTAAGTTTTCACATCGTCCGATGTATGTGTGTGTAATTCGTTTGGCATTGGTGTGCGTGTTGTTTTATTTTAATAATTTAATATATTTATAATGTATATTTTGTAAAAATATTAGCGTTCGAACATTCCTCTCTATATAAACTATAATTGTACCAAATCTCATACTACTCTGTCCGCGCAATTGTTGTTAAATGGTACCGAAAGTTACTGCTTCACTTATTAATATATAGGTTACTGTATTAAAATATGATCAAAGAGAAACCTATAGAATCAAGAATGTGAGTTGGTCGAAAATAACTAAATATTCTAATGTAGGTATTTTCGCATATTTGGAGATGAAAGAGGCATTATTTTTAGACACAAAGGGCTGTTGGGTCTATAAATGTGACACTATTTTTGGCAATACTTGACCCGTATATCAGGTTTTCATTAACATAAGCGCTAGGTGGAAACTTATTTAGACGCGTTGTCCATTTTTGAGATGGGAAAAAACCACCGTACTGAACGATTTATCGATACGTGTGTAGTGGCTATTACTGGTGGTCTTCAGACTAAAATTTTATTATACACAGTAGTAATGGGATGGTTACAGAACGGAGTGGAAGGGTTTGAGTTTATTTTATTGGTGCAGTTGGCCATGACTCTGCCTTCCACTCCAGGGTTTTCAGTTGGATTCCGACTAGAGCCTGGATGAATTATTCATATAAGTATTTGAAGAAATTTTGAATACAAGTCATTAGGAATATAGAAAAAGACATAAAGTACATTTTATCCAGAAATAAAAATTTCCCAATAGACACGACTTAGGGACCATCAAGAAAAGAGCATACTCATTTCTCAAAGGCTCCTCTGGTGTTGCAGTCGTCCATGGGCGTCGGTAGTCTCTTGATGAATGCTGGCTGCTCGTTTGCCCCTTGTTATGTAAAAAAAAAGATCTTTATCCAGAGGATGGAAAACATAACACAAACGAAGTCGTGGAAAGAGGGCAGTAATAGCGTACAAATGCAAAGACTTTATTAACGTAATTTGTATGAAAATAAACATAAAATTACTGCATCATTTTGATAAGGCGCAGTGGGTTCGCATAATTAGACGTTTCTGGGTCAGAATGAGGACAAGGCTCATTGCCAGTTGGCTCGCATGTGGGTATAAGTAATTAGTGGCGAAGTTACTTTAACTAATAACTTTTTAATATGCGAAATATTAAGAGCTTTAGTGGTCCTATTCTCGAGTATGATACTCTATTATAATTCCACAAGAGAATGGAGGCTATAGAGCATTTATTATGTCCTTAGGCCAATGTGAAGAATGTAGATAAGTCTCCTTGCTGTGGCGTATTCAAAGTTTGAGAATGGTTCCTTCAAGTTGCAGGCGATGCTAAATCTTCTTCTCCCTAAAGTTATGCCGTAGTACTAGGGTCCGCTTAGATTGTAGAAGATGCAGCTGTAGGGCGAGTTAAGATGACCGATTGCCATCTGACGTCATCCTCGGAAGCCCCACGATCTCTACAACCTTACGACTAATATAATTAAATATTGAATAGATAAGAAAAATCAGCTGCGCAGATAATAGCAACAGGATCAATTAATAAGGTAAGGGAGAACACCCACCTGCTCAGGACGGAAACCGGTGGAGGGTCCGCTTTATGGCGTTATGATAAATTGTGACATGTGTATCCAGCTTCAATTAATTAACTGCTATTCCGCATTACGCATCCTCTGCAGGCATGCATATGTTACAATTAGTTATAGAGCGTAACTTAACTAAGAAGCAGACACCTCTAAAGATCATCTATATATTTAAAAGGCCACCTAACACCAAATCACGAAAACCGCGGGAGTACAGCCATGAAATTTGGCAATGAAGTATATAATTAATTGATAGAATCAGGCGTTACTTTGCGGAAATCCATAACATGCTAGTAAACTAAGTTTACGTTTCTCAAGTATTTAATTACTAGACATCCGATAAGAACTGATATTTTGACAGATTAAGAAAAAAACATTTTTTTTATATAGATACCAAGAGGCAAACGGGTATGCGGTTCCCTCGAGTGACTACCTTCGCCCAGGGACAACTGAAACACCAGAGGGCTTGCAAATGCTTTGCCGGCCTTTGAGATATTTACATTCCGCCACCTCAAACCTTATTATTAGTAAAAATATAACTGGAATCTATTAACCAGCCATGATAGTTTTAAAGAAATTTATTTATTTCGTCCCCAAAGAACAAATTAGGAAACTGTATTGTTTTTGATTTAACAATACATAAATAAAGAGGTCTAAGGGCTTTTGCAATATTACGCGGACGAAGTTGCGGGAAACAGCTAGTATATTATAAAAACTATTTGCTAGTATATCAGCTCTTCCATTCTGCCGCTCGTTAATAAATACCCTTGTTTCTACGATCTCGTTTTTACAATCCGATTTTCTTTCGTTTTTATTCGCGGATTTTCGTTAAGTAAATAAGTTTCTCATATTACTAACAAAGAGGAGTGTTAGCTTATTCGGTAGCCGGCATTAAGTAGATCGCTAGGTTAAGCAGGTCTTACCGCGACCGGGTGATAGATGGCTGAGCCAGTCTAACACTTGTTTTCCAAATATCCGACCAACTCCGAGTTTCGGAAGGCACATAAAATAGTGCGTCTCGATTAATGTCACTGAGTGATATTGTAGAGATATTTGCGGGTTTTGGGGATGACGTCATACGGCAATCGATGTTCTTAACCCTCCCCAAAGCAACATCCTCTACAATTTGAGCTGACCCTGTTACAAGACCGGGGTAACGCTATGTTGATAAGATTTACTAATGCAAACAAAACTGTCTCGTTTAAATTGCAACAGTTAAGTTACGAGTATACTAGTAGATACTATTCCTTAGTAAATTAATAATTGGCCAAGATAACTAATGGAAATAAGAGGTTAACGATACGGATGCTGTATATGGTCAAAACCGATCGCATCGATCTCGGCGAAACGTTCGCGTTGACAAAGTAGCCTATGCGAAATAGGGATGCGCGATATCTTGCTTCGTATCGACGTATTATATCAAAAAGTATCTTTGCTAAGTATATCGATATTATCTCAAAATCCTATGTAGACATGTGTCTTATGCCGTATCGATATTTATCTTCGCGCGGAGAACCTTTACTAACGATATCGTTTTTTTGGCTATATTACGGTGCGAAATTTCCTAGGCAGATCCTTCGAGCAATGCAGTTAATTTACGATTTCTTCTTTTATAAAAATATAATGTAAATAATAGAATATTTGACAGCTAGTGAAGGAAAAATAATGCTGCATTAGATAAGAAAAAGGCTAGTATTCTTAAAATCTGATTATTATAGTAATTGCAATAATTAATTTTTAATTCTTTCAAATTTGTATTACTTGTTTATTTTGATTGCCTGATTTAAAAAATTAAGCATGTTGTGATGACCCATTATTAGTAGGACGTATTACGGATTTTTTTCTTATTAATTAATTTTTGTACGTACTGTCGGTTATCCTGTAATAAATAAATAACACTAAATTTAAAAAGACTGATATTAATCTATTGTGGTTACAAGCTGATCCTGTATATATATAAATAAAAAAAATAAGCATCGATACCCATCGGCACATCGCTAATTCGAACTAAATACAGCCACAAAGGACTTCGATTCGTGTTTCGGAGGTCGCACCTCTTTCCTCGTTAATTCTGCGCCGAACGGCAATAAGTTATCAATTTTACGCGAGGCATTTTAATAAAATTAATTACATACGACTTCCGTCATTTAAATCGAACGTACACACAGTGTGCAATTAATGGTGTTTATTAAAAAAAAAAAAACGTTTTCACAAGCACTTCGAATAATTAAAGAGATTATATACTGCTATTTTCCATGCGACGCTGGTTCAATTCGTGAGGCGACAAAAAAAACGTTGTTTTTTTTTTCACACGGGCCGGCGTTCAACTAGGTGAATACCGACGCCCACGGCCGACAGACGCACCAGAAGGCTCGCAGATGCGTTACCGGCTTTTGAGGAATGAGAATGCTCTTTTTTTAAGCTGCCTAAGTCCTTTCGGATCGGTAACACCGAAGCTGAGAGCCTAGCACGAACATTCTCGATAGTTTTACTTACTTTTACGTTCGAGAAACGAAACGTCAAAGAAAAGTTCGTGCTTCCATTTTACACGACTTACGTAGCCGTAACGTTGAGGATTCGATACTTGCGAGTTCTAATTGCTTTCGAGCTAGCAATAATTAGCAACTAAGTTGTGTAAAATAATAGCGATAATGTTTTATTCTCGTTCGGTTTCGAACGTAAAAGTAAGTAAAACTGTCGAGAATGTACGTGCTAAGCCCTCTGGTAGCTAAATTCACAGAGAAATTTTGCGACGCATGAAGTTTCTAGAAAATCGCGCGGTTACCGTTAAGTTGTGGACGTTTTATAAATTTCCACACTAAAATTATATTTTAGTCGTAAGGCTCTATTTTCAATATAAATGCTGCAGTATTACTTCAAAATTACGCATGCAAAGTCGCTGACAAGAGGTCACTTTATAATGAGATAAAAAAATCTCATTATCTTGTCGCAAACTGAAATGACATGATATATAACGCACTAATGAAAATAGGTTAATAAAAGATACCGTATTTAATAAAAAGCGTCCCTTATTCGATTTAATCCACTGCCGGTTCCATAATTAACTTTGACCTGCGACACGGAGTCGTATATCAAACCGAATTCTTAATCCTACCCACCTTCAATGGAATACGAACCTTACATCATCAGCCCAGGGTATAAAATCGTGTGCGGTATTATAAACGGATAAAGTTTTAACAGCCTTCCGAAAAGATTACGTAAAACGACGCCGACAATGTGGCCCTAATCTTTAATTGTGCCGATTAATAAGGTAACTTCATATCGGTGCCGATATTCTATATTACGTTTAAATATAATTAACACGAACAGATTTTTTCTTATCTATAGCTACATTACTGTTAAAAAATAAATTATTTTCTTCTTTATATACTAATTTTATACTATTTAATTATCTATACTTGACTGGCCCGTTGGCGCAGTGTGCAGTGACCCTGGATTCAACTCCGGGGATCGTGGGTTCGATTCCCACCTCGCGTCTGGGTGTATTATCTATATTTATGTATTTCTATATCTCTATAGGCATTAAGTTACCTTAGGAATAGACGTCCATGTATGATATAGTAAAAAAAGATGAACAAATATGTTTGCAATTTAACATTCGCGTATATCAAACTTATTCTTCCACAAATAGTTCCGTTATTTTAAAAGTGGTAGGTTATTTTCGACTTCCACGCAGGAGGTCTGAGCGTTCCACAAATATAAGTGTTTGTGAAATAATAAAAAAAAACACATATCTAAGTATTGTGTACTGCCACCCACGTGGCGTTGGTTTTGACTCATTCCACACTACAAGTTCGTATAGTCTAACATTCAGTCTAAAAATGCACTCCCCTCCAATAATTAATTGCAACGTTTTCTTGTGAGTGTGCAGCGTTTTTATTATAAACTTAAATTCAACCACGCCCTGCAAGCTGAGCTTGCGCCTACACGATATTTTGCGTGTAGAGGTGAAGACTTCGGAAAGGCTTGCATTTATAGACTGTACGCACTCTACCGAAACACGTGTAAACGATCAGCAAACTACCGCGGAAGTGGTTCAAATTTATTTATCTAACGTATATGATAATTGATAATATCGGGCGTTACTTTGTGGAAGCCCAAGATAAGCAGAAAAATTAAATTACTTCGCATAAATTATGAAAAATTGAAGTTGTATAAATCCGCGAATTAAAACGAGAGAAAGCCGTCGCAATGTTTTAAGCTGAATGAATGCTACACCACCGACATCGTTTTATATTCGTTTTGAAGATTATCAGGAACAAACAGACTGACAAACAGACAGACAAAAATATTTTTTTGTAATAAGCATGTACCTATATGTATATGTATACTCGTATGGCATAATCAAGATGTTGTTCAAATGTTAATCTAGTAAGACACATGACGTTGATAAATGTAAAATCTATGAATAAAACATTTTGACTTTCGACTTTATCAAGAAATCTCGAAAACTACGGGACGTACAAAGATTAAATTTGGCATGGAGGTAGTTTATAGTTCGTAGTATTTCACTAAGAACGATTTTTTTTATTAGAGCCGATTAAAGAAGTCTAAGTGATCTCGCAAATTTACGTGGATGATATCGCAGGTAACAGGTAGTTTATTCATAACAAAGATAATGTCAGTTATCGCAAGAGATAAAAAATACTAGCTTTAACCGGAGTCAGACATAGCTCAAAGTGTTTGTACATTTTTGTCCTTGAAGACTACAAAGTTCTACAAAACTTTGCGCAGAGTGTAATTGAACATTCGGAATAGTAATTCAATCTTGGTACAAGCAGTCTCTTGTTTCATGCCCGTGATGCGTGAGTGGGGGTAGCGTTTGCTGAACTCGTAGTACAAGGAATATAGCACCGTCATCGGCCATTTACCTTCCATTTCAGAGCCGTTATTTATCTGAAAGAATATTGAATTAGTTTTTTCTTTCTTGTTGAAGTACAAAATTTGTATGAAAAATGACGGTAATAACATCGTCCGAAGTATTAACTTAGACTATAATAATGTGATTGTGAATTTGCCGGTTTCTTACGCTTTTACTAATCAACCGATCAACTTGAAAATTTGTATGCAGGTTGTCGTTATCTGTTTTATTTTTTATACATTTTTAAATATTAAAAATGAAGCTAATACTGTTCTACTCATTTTAAGACCCAAATTTGATTCGCGAGGTTTTTCTTGATGAAGATCGTCGAAATTCTTGTTTCCAGGCCTTCTTCTACCAAACGTTATCATACCAGTAAATCTGGCCGTTGTCAATAAATCTAATGTAAAACTTTCACAGCCGTTTATTAACCTGCTAACAATAGTTGATAGTATACCTTAAAAGCGATCTCCGCAGCAAGGTACCCTACGAGTGCCTTATTAAGATGGGCATCGGACCACCAAGCTGGTGTGGCCAGCGCACCCAACCACTGATACGAGATTTCTTGAGCCAACTGTAGGTATCCACGCCTACTGAGATCACTCTCCCTAAGAAAAACAAGACGTTAGCATGACCTAACAGATTTTATTATGTACAGTCGGGCAAAAAAGTGCTTTACAATTTTGGATGACAGTTCCTATTTAAAGAATTTTTTTTTTGCTACAAGGGGCAAACGAGCAGGCAGCAGGCAGCTAAGTGCCCACTGACGCCTATGGACATCGGCACTACCAGGAGGCTAGCCGATGCGTTGCCAGCCCTAATAACGAGTTAAGACCACCGGGAAATTGGGCCGGCGCATCCGGGTACCAGTACCTCTTTCTCACATAAGATCGGCATGAAGTGGCGGCAATGCTGTCGGGATTCGCTCGGTCTGTTATACTTCCCGGTGGCCTAAGCTCGTCATTAAAGACCGGCAACGAATCTGCTAGCCTCCTGGTCGTGCAGATGTCCATGGGCGTCAGTCGGCACTTAGCTGCCTGCTCGTTTGCCCCTTGTAAAAAAAAAAGAGTCTTGCTAGGAGTAACATAGGTTATTTTAGTTTTAGACATGTTACTTGTGTTTTAGGAAATCCCTCAAAATTGAACAAAACTACCGAATTCACGCGAAGTCGCGAGGTACAGTTAGTAAAAGTAGTATTATACAGACAAAAATCGAAGTGTCTGCGCGTAACCTCGAAATGCGATTGTACAAATACGTATATCACATGAATCTTAAAACGAAACACAAATTTTATATTTTTTGCCATTTCATACGTGTTTTACACACTCAAAATGTAAGTAGGAAAATTTACAAAGCCAGTTTTGGAATTTTCGTGAAGTGTAACTATGAACTTTACAGATTTCGATACAAATAGAGCGAAATCGGCTCTTACTTACATTTTAAACTTATTTCAAAGCAATACTTCTTGGCAACCCCCAGACGGCACCTACGTGTTCAAAATATCAATATAGGCACATCTTTCGACTATGTTGCATCTGATATATCTTAGTAGATTTTTATAATGCCGGAGCCAGACATAGCTCAAACTGTTTGTACATTTTTGTCCTTGAAGACTACAAAGTACTACAAACTTTGCGCAGTTACACAAAGTCTCCGGCCACACTACATTATCATTGAAATGATCATTCAAAGGAAGCTATGTCTGGCTCCGGCATAATACAACTCTATTGCTTAATACTTACATACATACATACATATATACAGATATACATTTTGATTGGTCTATTGGCGCAGTGGGCAGTGACCCTGCCTTCCGATAACATTGAGCCGCGGTTCCAGTTAATAAATATGTTCATTTTATTGGGATGAGACAGACTATCTCCAGAAGATTAAACATCCTTTGAGGCACAACAGAAAGACAGCTAACTGTGCTTTGGTGGCAGGTACTGTAGGTCTGTAGCTTTCAGGTTACATCGTTTTTCTCTCGTATTTATTCGATTTATAAGCAAATTAATTTACATATTTTTGGCTGGCCCGTTGGCGCAGTTTGCAGAAACCTGGCCTTCCGCTCCGGAGGTTGTGGGTTTGATTCCCGCCTTGAGTCAGAGTGTATTACCTATATATCTGTATTTATATATTTCTACAAAAAATATTTGTGTATAATAGCCGTCTGTTACCTATAACACAGGCATTAAGTTGTCTACCTCAGTAACAGACGTCCGTATGTAATATAGTCTTATATGTTTATTTATTTACTTATATATGTCTCGAGAAATCTTAGTAATACTTTCCAAATATACGTCCCATAAACTGCAAGTCTTTTGAAAGAAAAACTTTTATTAGTTTGAACTAATGCACTGCATTACATGTAAACTAAAGAGAACTAATAATTAAATTAAAACTAGAAACTTGAAACTAAAACGAAATATACATAGATACCTAACATAGTATATTAAAGATACAGAATACAACGCGGTGCTTATTCAACCTAAAGGGAAACCTATTCAGTAACGTTACAAATTTTGAGTAGGTCCCTTGTGGCAGCCAACAGCGACTAATTTTTCTAATACATTCAAAATAAGGTACTATTTTAACCATATTGACATAAAATAAATAGTATATTATATAATACCAATACATAAAGACCGAAATATATGAACCCGAGAACTACATGTGTCGGTATATAGTGCCTTAATCATATCTATGACAGCCAATGGAATCACAATACGGGATGCACAAGATCGGGCAAAGTGGAGGCGTAAGACCGGTAAAGCGGACCCTGGTCACACACACGTAAATACTGGGAGTATTTACGTGTGTGCTTTTAAAACTTACACATACATTCACATGCACACACACAGCCACAAACGCACGCCCGGACACAATTTAGTTGAGGTGTATTTTTTGGAAGGATTGGTTTTTTAACCTTTTTTATATTTCTTGCTTTGTACTAAATAATTATGTTGTATTAAATTTATTTCTTATGTTCTCTGTTTAATTTTTAAGACTGTATTTTTATTTTTATTGATTTTATATAATGAATTAATTTTGGCTTTAGATTTAACGCATAATCCAATTTGTAACTTATATATTGTGTATAGCGCTGTTGATTACGATTAAGTAAAAATAAAAATTGTATATATTTGATTTGATAATATTCGCCCTTACTGGTGTATCTAATATGAACTTGTTAAAAACTTGTGATAAACACAGATAAAAGTATTTATACACACAAATACAACAAAATCTGTATAAATGCTTTTATATGTGTTTATTTAACACGAGTTAAGTAAACAGGAGGCTGGCGTTAAAAGTATTGAAATATTTATTAAATTGACATTAATAAGGATTTACGCACATTACGAGTCAGCTTTCAAATGTGTACATCTCAGCTCTTGGGAAATTTAACCTTAAGCAGGCCAATGCGCGCACATACAAACACGTAACACACGCACTCACTCACACACACTCACATTTATATACACATGGAATAAGAGACGTATATATCCATACACATAAAAGTGCCAGGAAAATTTACACCAGTACCAGAAAGCAAGCACGCACCAAATCCAAACACTACCCGTATATCGCTTGCTTGCTTGGTTCAGCCCGATGACGTCCAAGCTGGACATAGGCCTTCTCCATTGACTTCCACAGAGCTCTATTTTGTGATAACGATATCCGACGGCTTCCCGCGACCCGAACAATATTGTCAGACCACCGTGTAGGAGGCCTTCCAGGTCGTCGTCCACCAGTATACCTATAACAAAGGCATTAAGTTGTCTACCTTAGGAACAGACGTCCGTGTATCATATAGTCCTGTATATATTTATTTATTTAAATAAAATTGGGAAAATGGTTTAAATACATATTTTTATTTTATATTGTTTGGAAAACATAATAATATAATATTACACTTTAGACATACAGTTAACTAAGACTAGTAATAATGATATCAACATCTAAAATAGTTATGAAATAAAAATGTGAAAGAGATTAGACAATAGGGTAGTTGCAACTAAAATAAATCCTTAAACATTTTTGTTCGTGGTGGTTGATAGACTTTTAAATATTACATAAATCAAGTGGAACTACTAAAATATGTCAGACTTTTTAATATTTAATACATAAATCACGTGACACAGAACAGCAATCACAGTGCTAGACGTCACATCTTGCCAAACAAATTGTTGTTGCCGATGTACACTCCAATCACGCTCAAACACAGCTGTTTGTTTGGCAAGACGTCACGTTGAAAAAACCCCATCATAGTTCAAAACGTTTTGGCGCTAAAATTTAAATGGCTTTATAAAAACGCCAGGTAAAAGTCTGTTTTTTGCTGAAACATTTATGTTTTCGTTGACTGCAAAGTATAATTTTTCTAAACTAACTAGTTTCTAAAAGATAGTTAACTAACTTATTAATTAATATGTTACTGTCGACACATTATTATTGCAGTTCGACAGGCTAGGCTTTGTGGTGAGATTCGACATATTTTGTTCACAATCCAAAATTAAAAGCATTCACAATAATACAAATTATAGGAAAGCTATTAATTTATCGAGTATCTTTCACGTATTTTCGCAAACATTTCAGCACTGTCCACTTTGTTGGTTCCTTGGTTTTTGCCGAAGAAGGTCATCTTCGTGGTTTTCAGCGCCCTCCCATCACCAGGTGCACGCCTCAAGTATACCGTTTGGATCGCATTTCTGCCTGCAATATAGCGCGTGTACAAAATGAATTTTACTCGTCTTAAATGGAATGTCATGGGCGGGAAAAGTCACGTGACCAGTGCACACGTACTGCCAACCGAATGACAGTTGGTGAAGTGTTGTCACTCGAAAAAACCCGTGGCGATAACAATATAAAAAATATTTTATTTGTATCTTTTTGAAAATAAATCACATTAAATGGCATAATCAACTAAATACATTGTTTTTGTGATGGATGTCATGACGACGCTTTGACATCATCCTATAGATAAATGTGTACATGGGTGTGTAAATCGTTAAGCATTGGTGTGTGTTAAGGTTTATTTTAATAATTTAATATAGACACATATAATGCACAGTTTATAAAAATGTTAGCATTCGCACATACTCCTCTATATAAACTACTAGTTGTTACTCGCGACTTCGTCCGCGTAAAATTCGATAAACAGTATTAACTGATTTTTCAAATCGAACCAGTTATTCCTGAGATTAGCTCGTTCAAGTAAACAAACAAACAAACTCTTCAGCTTTATATATTACGAGTTGTTGGCCGCGGCATCGTACGCGTAAAATTAGTTGAAGAATTTTAGGATGATGATATATAGCCTATAGCCTTCCTCGATAAATGGGCCATCTGACGTTGAAAGAGATTTTTAAAATCAACCAATAGTTCCCGAGATAAGCGTGTTCAAATAAACAAACAAACTCTCCAGCTTTATATAGTAGTATAGATAATTGTGCAAAATCCCTTCTTTTTGGACGCTTACTACCTAAAAACTACCTCCTTTCAGAATTTCATCTTTGTACGTCCCGCATTTTTCGGGATTCCGTGTTAGGCGACCTTTTGCTCTATATAAATAAATAATAAATATATACAGGACTATACGACACACGGATGTCCGTTCCTAAGGTAGACAACTTAATGCCTGTGTTATAGGTAACAGCCGCCTGTTATACACAAATATTTTTTTCTAGAAATATATAATTGCTACAGCTGTGGTTATTGCTTGTGGCTATACGTAAAAGAAAACGACGCTGGTCGAAAGATATATATGAGTTATAATAGTATAGACAACTCCACCATCTTCTGATTTCGTTGCTGGTGTTTGGAGAGAAAATAATTCAGTTAAAAATTTTTAAAAGAAGAGCTGGTATTAGCGGGCGCCACGTAGATGAGTTGCGGTTGGAACCAAGCATCTCACTGCATTTTTAAAGCTAATTATTATATAAGCTTATCTTTAATTTATTATATTAATAATAATAATAATAAAATAAAATATATATTTATTTCCAAAAGATAATACAATATTACAAACTATATTGTAGCATCAAATAGCATTTTATAATATATTTTGGACTCTGTTGCCTAAGCTTGGTTTTCGTGTATTATAAGCAGTTGGTTGCAGTTCGCCTTGTTACAATTAAACTATCCAGACTTAATAGCAAAGGCTAATTAAAAAAAAATTACATTCGCTAGGGAAATACTTTATTTAGCTTTAAAACAAACAGTATACCTGAATTGACAACATTTAAAATATTCTTTAAAGAAAACAATTTCAACAATACTAAGACCGCCACTAAGACTAGTATATTAGTACGAGTATATATTTAGTAGACAAATTACCATGTCGTGCAATAATTGTTGAAGTAACTATTCCGCATGACAATTGTCTTATTGTTGACGCACATTAAGAGTTTTCATATGTGTGTGAACGGGCAGGTTCAATGTTTGAATGTTTAAAAATAATTATCTTCAAATTATAGTATACAATTTGTAATATTCTTTAAAATTTCATTCTTCACGAGGACTTGATACAAAATTAGACGTAATATAATGTTAATTTATAAGGAAAGACGAAAGTATTAAATTTTTCTTGAAGCTCTTTTAATTCAGTATTAATAGAAACATGACCAGCACAGTCGTCTTCACTTATTAAACTTAGAAATTATGATAAACTGGTAATGTGCCGTGTGAAAGATAATTGAGGCAGAAATTAGGCGGTGGTTGTTATGCGACTTAATACATCTTTATTGTGTATATGAATATAAGGCACTCCGCGGATACCTATAGCTATCGTGAAAAACCATAGCAATCTATATACCCCAGGTAGAGACAAAACTCAGCAAAAACTAGGTTATAGGGGGTATTACTGTATTACTGTATTATATATATCAACACACTGTGCTACCTAAATTCATTAATATGTCCCAAGAGAGTCTAGAAAGAGTATTAGTGTTTCTCTTGAGACATATCGAACTTAACATTTGTGCAAGAGTTATTTATTTGTAGTGAATAAAATACTCTTCTTTTCACTTACATTGAGTTACATATAATATGTATATATGACATTTTATCAGGGCTACATATAGAGATTGTATCAGATATAGGAATCATATCTAGGAAATAGCGGATGAAGAAGATGCTGAGTTTTAGGGGTTTTTTGGGCAGTCCTATTTTCTCATATACAAGTGATGATGTTGGGTTTGAAGAAAAAAAATGTGATGTTTATCTGGTTAGGGACCCTGGATACATTTGTCTCGACATTTCTGTCGATATCTATGGAGAAACTTTATGAACTGAAATTAACTTAGCTTGGCTTTTATTAACTGACAACTTTATATTCATTTATTCATATTCATTTATTCAATTGCACATGTTTATAATATAATAAACATTTTTTTTTCATGTTACAAGAGGCAAACGTGCAGGCAGCAGGCACCCAAGTGTCTACCGACGCCTATGAACATTGCACGACTAGGAGACTAGCAGATGCATTGCCGGCCTTTAATGACGAGTTTAGGCCACCGGGAAATCTCACAAACCGAACGAAACGCGACAACAACACCATCTATAGACGTGACAGCATTGCCGCCACTTCACGCCGATCTCATGTGAGAAAGAGGTACCGGTACCCGGACGCGCCGGCCCTAGGATTACACATCTTTAATATATCAAATACAATGTACAAAGTACCCGCAAACCCGCCCGGATTCAGGCGTGTAGCCCATATTTGTTGTGTAGCTCTTAATTATAAATAGGAATAAGGGTCTTAACTCAATTGTATCAAATGTAACAGTTTCTTAAAATAAATAAATAAAATATAAAAAAATTGTCCAAGTAGCACCGAGTAGTATGAAATAAAAATATTTCAACAAAACTATTGCTATATCTTTGCATAACTATAGAACATTAAAAGATTGGTATCTCCCTTAATTTGACTCTTAGTGTGTCTGAGTGTTTATTGAACTTTTTGTTTGTTATATTTGTAGCCACAGCTACATAACGAGATGTCAAATATGTGGAAAAAAGTTACACCAAAGCAGATGGCGCTGTACGGATAATGACGACCACAGTACAAACACTGAAAATCTCCATAGAAACCAACTCCCGCTAGCAAAGTTACTACTTACGATTATCATATATAGACCTTCCGACGTACAACTGTCGGCGAGGCGCGGCCGCACCGTGCAACTCCGCCTAGCCCGGATTGAAGATCGTCCTTTCCGTTGGTTGAGCTTATCGACCTACGTTCCCACCTTTCATTCCTTGCCGAAAACCTTCCACTTTGGTGTGTCTTTCTACATATTTATTAATACATAAACTGTAAGATTATTTTGTTTCCCCAAATTTAGTTCTGTAGAAGTGTAATAATCCACTTTTCAGAAACTTTGAAGTAGAAAGAGTGCTCGGAAAATTCGTACACAACACAACACTATCATCCCATTTTAATACTCTCAATTTCCTTACAATAGACAAAACCGTATAACATTAAATGAGAACTTATATCGAAGAAGTATATTTTGTTTCCCCAAATTTAGTTCTGTGGAAGTGTAATTATCCACTTTTCACGAACTCATAAAGTGCATAGAAGTCGTTCGAGTGTTTCGCAATTCGCATAAACGAAATAACTTCTTTTTATCGTCTTAAGGGTTACAAAAGTTCACAAATGTTAAATGCCAGCGTCATATATGCAGTTATTATGTATGCATATGTGAAATATTAATAAGAAGATAGTCAATTCGCTTAGCACGACTTCCGGTTAGAGCGACGTAATAACCCGGACACTCGGCCGTCGTTATAACCGGATTCTATTGTACATATAAAAATATAACATGCAGTAGCTGATCCCTAATTAAGCTTAAAAAAACTTTAATTAAAATGATTCAAACAGTTTAATGGGAACTTTGCCATAATTTATAATACTCACCTGAACGCTCCCAAGTGAGAAATTTGATAACAATCATATTAAAGGTGCATTCACACAGAACTGACATTTTGTAACATGTTGAAAAAAGTACAATAAATTTCGTAGCAACTTGTACTGTAGCTTAATTGATAAGATAAATTGTTAACTGCACACAGCTCGATTGATGAGATAAATACTTTATTGCACACATAAAACGAAAACAAATGCAATCTTAAGTAACTCTGGCGCAGCGACCCAAACTGAGTCTTGAGCCTCGGAACGACTTTTTAAGACAGAGTCCACAGACTCCTTTCAGCGTTATCGAAGTCAGCCAAGCGGCGGCTGAAGATAGGAAGTTCTACAATTATTTATATATAGTTATTCTTTTTGATATGACAATATTTTACCACTCTCTTTAAAGTGGGATAGGCCAGCAGTCTCTTCGCCTTTTTGTCCTATAATGTTAAATTCAGAAACCAATTGCTCAATTTCAAGTTTTTATTCAACGTTTCGGGCCCTGTTTTTACCCTGAGTGTATTGTGCATATATTACAAGGGGCATACGAGCAAGCTGTTTACCTACCTGACTACCAACACCCATGGACATTTGCACCACCCGTTGCCCGTTGCCTCCGTACGAAAAGCTGACGAAAATAAGTGCATACTTTAGACGTTGTCTTGTGTTGACCATTATCCGTCTCATAGATAACACCGGTCCTCGATATAATAGGGTAACGATACACTATACTGTTTCTAAATTGCCTCCGTCCATTATACATATAATTATTATACATATTACTTTATAATTAAACGAGATTATAGTCTTTTACGTAATGAAATAAAATATGAGCACAGTCGATTTGAATTATACATTTCCATGAACCGGTGCGGAGTGGAGTAATAATTCCACCCGCGGCCGTAAAACGTCGCGGAGTTCGTTTCAATTCCATTTCCTACCAAGGTTTTAAGTGTATTTTTAATTTTAAGTTCTTACATAAAATTACATAATTATTTCAGAAACATTCCGAGCACATTTGTTGTAACACTTAAATGTCAAATTAATTTAAATAGGAAAAATCTTTATTAATAGAATATAATTTATGTATGCCGTCTATAAGTTTCATATTTGAACAAAAACTCGAATTACAAGTCGAACATGGCCGTTGCATGTTGATCATTTGGCAAATGTATGTACTCGTATATTATATACATATACCTACAAAGGCACGCACCTGGACAGCGACGCGGCGTCGACGGAGCGCGAGAACGACGACGTGTTGTGTGGCGACAGCGCCGGGCTGCGCGAGCGCGGCGTGCTCACTGCAACCAAGCAAGCAGTACCGCTACACCGCTGCTCACTACGGACTAAGTGCTACCAGACTCTCTATGCCTCTCCCTCTGCGTCGTGGTCCCATTACTGAGGCCCTTCGTCGATGTTGATGTTTTAACCCGAGTAAACGACCAAAATTCGTGTCATACGGTTTGTAGTCGAGGCCGTCCGTGTGACAACAGTGCACCGTTGACGTGACCAATCAAGACAACACCTGTCAGATTCACATAGCCAACTATTATTTAGCAGAATTACTAATGACAAATTGATAGTAACGAATACCCGTTTATAAAATCTTCAAACGCGTTTATACCGTGCGTTGGTGCCTTTTTAGGGTTCCGTAGTACTACAAGGAACCCTTATAGTTTCGCTCAGTCCGTCCGTCCGTTTCTCTGCCTTAACTAAATTCTACAATTATAAACATAAATACATGAAATTGGGTACAGTAATGTGTTGCATATAGATTTTATTTTTGGTATCTTAAAATAATAATTTTACATTTTGATCCCCAAAATGTAAAATTATTATTTTAAGATATTCCCAATTAAGGTTCCCATATACATATGAAGTTGATTTCTTTTTGTCAATCAAACCCATCGCGTGGGGTATCTTTGTCATAGGTACCATTTTCGAGTAATTGGAATTCAAAGTGGTTTGCGAGGTGGTTCCCGCCCTAAAACTATAGAACTAGAAACTTGAAATTTTCCATGTTAATAGGGAATACTAAAAACTCACGAGGAAAATTATGTTGAGCGAATTCAGACAAGAACATTTAAAGTTCCTTTATTGCGTAACAGATTTCTAAAATCGAGATGAGATGATTGTAAAAAAATGTATCTCTTAGGCATGTATAGAATAAATAATTGTAGAAAGTTAGTTAGGGCAGACAGACTGACGGACGGACTGAGCGAAACTATATGGGTTCATTGTAGTACTACGGAGCCCTAGAAAAATATCTGCATATGTATAAGTAAAAAGCAAAACACGTTCATCGGCCTGAGATTCGAACCCATGACCCAAAGGAGTGATTCCATTACTGTCTAAATGCGCCACGGTAAGGTACAATTGACAAATATAGTGATTTGGGTTACAGTCGATTTGAACATGGAACGTCAGCCAAAAGCTCTATTTTCAATTCAAATTTTACAAGGTTCGTCTCATATGATAGGTTTTCTCATTCTGTTTGTAATAATTTATTGTCTGCTATTGAAGTTATTTAACAAACACCCATATCGCGTAGCAGATATTTCGATTATAATTCAGCGTAAATAAAACCAGGTTTCCAGTTTTTTAATGTTCGCCTACAAATAATCGTAAACGCTTCAATCCCGGCTTTTAGTGAAACGTATAAAAGTAAAATTGAAGACTGGCCGCCGATAGCGCGTTCAATTTATGAAAATTGTTATTTTGTTTATTCTTCCGCCATGATCACCACCACCACCACCACCACCACCACCACCACCACCGACCGCCCCACGGGGGAGGTTTGGCATTAAACTCATTTTGGGGGAATGTTGATTTAACGGACTACATTGTCGGCGAAATCATGTTGTTTTAGGCGGAATTATGGAGGAAACCCGAAGAGGAAACCAAATTATTTATTTTTAAGGCTGTATTCATTAAATAAATGAAAACAAAATACACCCAAAAAGCTTACGGATAAAAAAAATATTATTATGTGAATAAAGTTTACGCGGGCTGCCATTGAGTTTATTTTTGTTTAAAGATTAGAAAAGTTTCATAATGTTAAAATATAATATTTAACGTAATAATATAAAAATATAGATTAAAACAAAATAATCTTCTCCAAACTTCTCCATCACTGAGGAAGTTACTGACAAACGCACCTTCGATAAAACATCTGACTGACAGAAATCGCCACATGCGTCATATTATAGTATATAATTATAATTAATATTATTAATATACTGTAAGTTCCGGGTGTACATATATTTACTATTTCCAATCAATAAAATAATATTCCTAGTGACCTACATCGATACGTTATCTTACTAATAACTTTAACTGAAAGCGACATTACGAAATCGTTAATTAGTGCCAATTTCTCTACAGTGAATGCGACAGTCGCGTCGTTGAGCGACCATCGCGTCGGTGTACGACAGTTACGTTAGTGTTCGTACACCACCGACGACCGACCGACCGACGGCGTCGCGATACGTGTACTTACGGTGGTAGGCGTCATAGAGGTCGAGCGCGCGGTCTGGGGGCGCGCCGTCCGCTGTAGAGTCGGACAGGTTGCCGCCGCAGACGGACGTCGCGCCGCCGTCGCTGCTACCTGCGCCCCGCACGTGTACTTATTAAATTATATTATTGACAATTAAACATGCATTATTACTCATGAAAAAATTGGTCTCTGCAAAGTCGGTTTACAGACAATTATTTTACGTGATAACGTCGAACGCTTAGGCGGATCGTGCCTCTCTAGCGCTTGTTCCGCGCTCACGCTTGCAAGCTCGCTCAGGCGGAACGTGACAATGAGGCATGTCTTTCCGTGCGTGTAGGCAGCGTTCATCGATTTATAAGACGTTATCACGTCAAAAATATGTAAGAAACCAATTTTTTATATATGTACATATAATAACAATTTTTTACCTTGACTAATAATTAAAGGATAATTTTATTCCACTTCTAACTCATGTTTTACGGATTAGTGAATATAATAATTGTTTCATGGACCATCTTTTTATCACGGAAAAACTAACGGTGAAATAGTAGATTGTATGACAAGAGAGCAACGTAGAATTTTTTCGGCGAGGGCGCTACTCAAAGAGGTAAAAATAATTTGCTCTCGGGTCATATTATCTACTTTTCATCCCTTTTCTATGAGGAAATAAATAAATGAGAATATACGCCAAAGAGCTAAAGGTAGTTTAGTTTTGGCCAATTCTTGAAAATAGGCCAAAAACTCATTTTCGGAAAACGTTTTCGCTCCTTTTCGGCCACCGACCGGGGTAAGGTTAGGTAAAAGAAGAAGGAGTATTACAGTAACCTCGGACGCCGGAGTCGGCGCTGCAGCTGCCGCGGTCGGGCAGCAGCGGCAGCAGCAGCCCCGCGCCCTCGCCCTCCGACAGGCAGCCCGCCGCCTGCAGCTGGCGCCGCGCCTGCGAACAACGCACACGGCCTCGTCTTCGTACAACTCGAATGATCGTAATTGAAGTTCGCGCGAAATAATTTCGCTCGCATCGCGCGCTCCAATGAACAACGCCTACCGTAATTGTACCGTACCATCAATAAGGAGGCGCGAGCAAGTACCCGCATGAGCTTTAACGAAAGCCCTTATGCCCCCGTTTGCACCTTCTACGTGGAATCATCTATAGTACCTAAACACTGTACACGTAACTTGTGGAATTTAACCCTAAAAAGTAATATCCCCGATTATAAAGCTGTAAAAGTATGTACCTCTTTTTATGTCGAATCAAGTGAATGATGAAAGAAAAATGAACTATTAAAAACACAAGCCTGTGCAACGTTGAAATCTATCTATGCAACAAAAAATAAAAACCTATTTTGAATATAGCCATTTTTAATCTACAAAATTTTATTGTGATTCGCAATTTAGCAAAAAACAAAAAGAATGAAGAATTTTTAGAGCGTAATTAATGAGACAAAAGAAAGTTATTTAATTGCGCTAAAGCTATGAGCGGCCGAGTTTGTGTTTTAAGGTGTACCGACAACAGCTATTAGAGTTTCCTCCTCATTTTCATCTCAAGCCGTAATTTGAAATGGTAATGAGAACAGCCTGGCGATGATGGATCGGCGCAAAGGTAGTATTACAATGAAGACCCAAGTTCGTACTTTTCGCGTTACAAGGAAATAAAGACGTTAATTTTTGATCTGCGCGTACCAAACAAATGTTGCTTCCAAGATGAAAGTTTCGGTGTCACATACGCGTTATTTTACTGTTCAAATTTTTTTTATACATTCTTTATTATTTGAATGCACTACTGAACAATTAAATTTACAATTTCCTTGAATTAATATTTTACTATATACCTAAGTTGGACCAACTTATTTTGTGTCAGTAAAGAGGTCATACATAAATCCGTCAACCGAATTTTACGATTATTTAACTCGCTTGGCACAGGTTTTCAGTATATTATAATATTTTTAATTTTGTGTGACGTTACAAAGCTTCTGACCCCCCTCCCCACCCCTGTCTGTTATTACACAATGTCGCATTTTGGTGATACCCTCTCACAAACCGAACGAAACGCGACAACAACACCATCACTAGACGTGACAGCATTGCCACCACTTCACGCCGATCTCGATGCGGATACTACTGCACGGACGATGCTAGGGAATGACAATAGCAGCTAGGGTAATCTTGGGCTATGTACCCATAGTAGGTATGTATGACCAGTTATCGAACAGACACAAAGGAAGATCCGTTCCCTGGAGACAATGTCAGAGGTCACAATCTACGGGTCGGGGTTGGGTCACAGAAAGACAGTCTAGGTGTTTTCGCAAGTATATGCAGACGAACTCGCGGGAAGCATCTAATTTACAATCTGCCGATTGGAGAAGCTTAGGATACCTTTTACAATACCTTTAACCTTCTTAAATATGCATGAAACGAAAGTCGTTGCGACAAACGACACGTAAAATGCTGAAAGCAAGTGATGATATCCATCGTCAGATACTTCAAATAATAAATGTATTTTTATCACCTCATTAATTTGAAGCTGATGTCACGTATTCATGGTACCCTGGTCCTCAATATCATAGTAATCATTTTCGAATATCTAGTACCATACATAAGGACGGGTAGAATACAGGTGTTAAATAACAGCATATACTAGAATAAGTTTATATATAAATATTATAAGTTCTAGAATATTGTAATTAGGTTAAGTTGATCTCGATAAAGGTCTGCTATTATTATTGTAAATTCAACTCTCACGCCCGGATACATAATAAATATATATAAACAGCTAGAGAATACAAATAAACTTACTTAAATAGATAAAATAAATAAACTTAAATATACGATACATGAGTTTGTAGACCTTTCAGATATCTTCATAAGCAATTTTTCTTTTATAAAATAACGAATAAATTGTAAGAAATACGTCTTAAAATAAAACAATGAAATATATTAATAAAGAAAGGGCTTTCGTAATGATGCTTTAATGAAAAAGCCGACTGGGTGTACATTTCAATTTTTTTTAAGAAATTAAGAATACTTTTTAGGTACGTATGGCTAATATTCCAGTGTCCCCATCTTCTAAGCTCAAATTAAAACCTTGTGTCAGGAATGGCTCAATGCTCTAGGGATTTGAACCGAGTGTCTGGTGGCTTTCAGTCTGTTACTTTTACGGTTGATCTATGTACAGTCTTTTATTTTGCACAAAGTTTTATCAGAGATGTGACGAATCAAGGAAATCTAGCGACGTACTAAAACGGTTTGTGACGAATTGAGGAAATCTAGCGACGTACTAAAACTGTTTTTGACGAATCAAGGAAATCTAGGGACATACTAAAACGGTTTGATATATCACATTGCAATTCCGACGTATAATCTGCCATCATGACTGTGCCAGAATACAAACTCGGACGTGTAACATGTAGCCAAGTCGCTTGAAACATAGTTTAAAACTTTCCACATTACTTAACCACTACTGGCAGTAAGTTCTGGAAATAAATTGCTTTTTAAAAACCGGACGAAATCCGAGTACCGTACCAGATATCATTGTTTTCCCATCGGGTGTTATGAACGTTAATATCCTTTAGGTTTATTTAAACACCAAAATCTCCCTACATGTATAACATAGCATATTCAGTGTGTTATATTTTTAATAATTATTTGTGCTTTATATATGTGTTAATTTGCATAAAAAGTGCCCAATAGATGTTATCCTACACGTATTTTACTTTAAAAAATTTTAAATACATTTATAGCGCCCTCTTTCGAATTCTATTCCGAAACTGGGTACTATTCTTTTTTTTTTAAATAAATGTATACAGGACTATATGACACACGGGCGCCTGTTCCTAAGGTAGACAACTAAATGCCTGTGTTATAGGTTAATAGACGCCTGTTATACACAATTTTTTTTAGAAATATATAAATACATACACATAGATAATACACCCAGACTCGAGGTGGGAAGCGAATCCACGACCTCCGAAGATTATATTTTAGAAACAATAGTAGACCCATCAGCGCCTCATACATCACAGGAACCAGAGCTGAATGACAAAAATGGCCTACGTCTGTGCGAGCACTGTTACAACCTTATAGATCTGCGCAAACAAGTACAAGAATACAGGACAGCTAAGACCACGCTCATGACTGCCTACGAACAAATGAGAAGTCTCATGGATCAGGCCCAGCCAGCTGTGGCTATGTATGAAAAGGTATTTGAAGCTCAAATCTAGTATACATACTAGCGGATCTGAGCTGCTAGATTGTTGGCTTACTCTTACAATTGAATATCAAAATACAACACCATCTATTGGTCGATTATTCCACTGACTGCCTGCCGCTCTGCTATAGTTCATAAAAAAAAGAATTTCACTATAAACATATATTTTAAAAGAAAAAATCAAAACATATAGTTATTAGACATCCACTGAGAATAGCTTTTTTGATACAGCCAGAGTAAAAGGCTCTCGCAATATTAATTTAATGCGGACAAAGTCGCAGGAAACAACTAGTAACTAGTAGAAGGAAGCCCTAATCAATTAATTCTGTTTCAGATGTGTCAAAGTCTCTTTGATGGCGAAACGACATACAACCTGTCAGACGTAAACGCAATGCGGGGCCGAATCGGCAAACTGGCCGAAGGGATTGATATGCTGAGTAAGCAAATCATGACGCTCCCGGCAGAACCCAACACAAGGCAAGCAAAGCTGCAGAACTACATTAGGCAAGCTGCAGCGCATTATATTAAGGTGATATAGATCAATTTGATAAATAATGTCCATTTATATTTTCACTCACATATATATTTTCAGTGAGGTACACACTTTTTTATAATACATATTTAAGTTACATATATTCGACTGGCCCGTTGGCGCAGTGGGACTTCGTGCACGGAGAATCTTGTATTTTTTTACACAATTTCGAGAGTTTCCTTCGCACTGAAGCTTAATTGATTTGGCCGCGTGCGCCGGCGTGCGGGGAAGTCGCGCGTTGGCCGCCGCACGTCTGGCGCGACATCACTACCCGTCCGCGGACTGGCCGCTCGCCAGCCTCGCCACGCTGCAGCTCGTTTGGGAGAGCGGGGAGGTGCGTATAGTAAAGACTAGCTCTCATCAAGGGTTCTGTAGTGGGAGAGAGGGGAGGTAAGCTTAAGAGCTGTGTCTGTTGGGGATAACCGCGCGGACAATAACTGGTAGAAAGAATCAGGCGTTACTTTGCGGAAATCCATGACATGCATGAAATACTAAACCACTTTGCTTAAATCCGCGAATGATTCATTCGCGTTTGCGCGCGTTAAACGCAGCGCGTCTGATGCGACATCACTTTTTTTAATGCTGAATAGGCGTGTGCTTGACTGTCATCACACCTGACGTTAAGTCTTGATATTGTCTAGGATGGAATTGTCCACAAGATATCTTCATTGTTGCCTTAAGGATATTCTAAGGTTAGAATATTTTAATGGTCCGGAAAATAGATGCCGGGGGAGCGTTTATAGACTTATCCGTTCGTATAAGGAAGAGAGTGACGAAATTCTTTGTAAGGGAAAGCGTAATGGTCTGAGGATTTAGATTGCTTGCTAGATTAACTGATTGATTAATTTTTTTTGTCACGACAGTATCTTTATGTGTAATATATCGAATGGGCGTGATGTACGTCCTTGTATCTTGATGTTGCTATCTATATCTATGGCCGCGTTTGTCAGATGGGTGTGATGTGCGTCGTTTTATCTCAATATTGCTATCTATGGCTGCATATGTATATCAGATGGGCGTGATGTGCGTCGTTTTATCTCAATATTGCTATCTGTGGCTGCATGTGTATATCAAATGGGCGTGCTGTACGTCGTTTTATCTACAAATGTTATTGTAGGCAGCTCTCGCCACAGGCAAGGAGCTGCTGAAGTTGCTGTGTTCCACCGAGGGGGAGGGATGTGGGAATCGAACTCAAGACCCTCGGAGCAGAAGGCAGTCTCACTGCCCACTGCGCCAACGGGCCAGCCAATATTATATCACTTTAAAAAAAATGCTAATCGCGTAGCTTCAGTCAATCACCAATCAGTGCAGATTCGATCGTCGATGTATTCAAACTACATGACAACTATTCGGCGAAATATAGTTTCATGAACGTAATAATTACAACGAAGAACAAAAGGGACGCCCTCACAAAGTAGTCAAAAGCTCGTACGTACTGTACGTGTAGAGCTATGCAAAGTGAGAATAAAGGAAAATGATATAGAAAGTGCTAATTAGCAAGGCTTGTTACTGTGTCTTTATTTTGCTTTTAAATCCTTTTTCAGGGATCCTCATCCACTTTTTATAACTGTTATTTAAAAAAAAACACCTTCCAGGGCATTCCTCGAACAATATTTAATAATATAGGAATACTCGGTGTCAACGTTCCGAATGCATACCACTTCTAGGATCATTTGAAAAGCGAAGCAAAATTAGCACCGAAGAAGCTAGTGTGCCCACTAGAGCAAAGCGCCACTTTTCCACAGAACATCGGCTTCTCCTCTACAAAGCCCAAGAACATTCATATATGGAGTACTGTTCGCATCTTTTGGCTGAGGCATCCCAATATTAATTACTACCATTTGATCGGATCCAAAGACGTGCAGTTCAAATTGTTGACGATCCAACACTAACTAGCCGATTGGAACGTGCAATCTATCAGCAGATTTAAATCTGCAGTCAGCTTCGTAGAGATGAATGTTCGCTCTGAATGTTCTATCGTATATATAACGGGGAATATTCTAAAGAACTATTCTAGCTGCTTACCTCCACATTCCTCCATCGTATCACCCGCTTAAAAACTAAGGACCACCCACACTGAGCTGTTGCATGGGACCACTTCCGATACGCTCGATCGTTCCTCCCACAAATTGTGGAATCAGCTTCTCGCGCCCGCCCGCGGCGGAGCCCGACACCCCCCCCCCCCCCCCCCCCCCCACCAGCCTGACACGCTCTCTAGGCCGATAGAGCCAACAGCAGAAACCACACACAAAAAAAGATGGTTTACCTGGCGCCGAAATTTATATAGAAACATAGAAATGTCCTGTGGTTATTCAACCTTATGTAAATGAAAAAGAAGTCATATCAGACTGTCCACCATGCGTACTGTCGATCCAGAAAAATGGTCCAGGAAATTGAGAAAAGCTCCAATAAAAGTGGCTCGACCTTTGAGGTATCAAATAAAAGAGGTGACAGGTCTGGAGGTAAGATTGAGAAGGAGTTTGTGTGTTGCTATGAGTGAGTTCTGGAAAAACTGTTCTGTGGAAGGAGTTGGAACTGTCATAAATAAGAATAACGGAAAGCTTTTGAGGTTAGTAGAATCTTCTGAAAGAACTTTTCAATTTACTTAACAAGGTTTTTATTATATTTAATAGATATGTTAATGTGTCTTTCTTATTATATGAAATGTAAAGAAAAGTTTTGTGTTTGTGTGTGTGTGAGAGAGAGAGAGAGTGTGAGTAGATCCTAGCTTAATCCAGTATAAGGTTTACCATTTCAGTCGATCGCTAGGTTAAGCACTAAGTGGTAGACAGGCGAACCATTCTAACACTGTTTTTTTTAATATGTGTGTGTTTTAGAAGGAACGTAAAATAGTGGGTCCCGATTAAAGTCACCGAGTGATATTAGTCATGAGATTATAGAGATTCTGGAGGCCCTAGCATTTTAAGCCGTTCGAGTAGAAGGTTCGACTTTGAAAAATATTCTAGCTGGGCCCACATCGGACCCTCGTTAGTGCCAACGTGGGTTGCATTAGCATTGATTAACGTGACACGATAAAGACTCGGAATAATTTTATTTATTGTATCAGAAATTTTTTTCTTTGTATCATTTTTTTGAGCTTTTTTTCATAGAAGTTTAGAAGCTTTTAAGTTAAGCTTAGTAGGAGGGAAAAAATGGAATATTAGACATACCTAAAAAGTGTGTCTAATATTGGGGAGGTTGTAGATTAATCAGTGGCCGGCATTTGAGTAGATCTCTAGGCTAAGTAGCACTTCCCGCAGCCGGGCGATGGATGTTAATAGCACATCCATCGCCCGACCACGAGAAGTTTCTGATACTGGTTCTGAAAATGAAGATTTTGATACTGGTTTTCAAATATCCGACTTTCACAGTGTTTCGGAAGGCATGTAAAACAGTGGGTGCCATGGGTGGTAGTACAGGAGTGGTTGGGTGATATTGAGTGCACTCAATGTCATTGAGTGATTGGTCGTAAGATTGTAGAGGTTTCGAGGATGACGCTAGACGGCAGTCGGTCATCTTAACTCGCCCCGCAACCAATTGCAAACTCTGCAATTTAAGCAGACGCTAGTACTGGACCGGGATAGCGGTACGAAGACGAAGATCCATAAGTAAATGTAGATTTGGAAGGTTTTGTTACCTGAAAGCTGTCGCCAATACGCCTCCATAACCCTGAGCGGAGCTGGCTCCCGTCAACCCTATCGTTGGACTTGACTCCACTGGTAGAAGCTTCTTGTTTTTTATAAGAACCTGTAAGAGAACCATAAGAAGTAGGTTATTTCGTTTTGACATGATTTCGTTTTTCCCAAACGGTTTTCGGATTCGTTTCACACTTGTCCTACAAGATTTAGTTTCTTGTCAAATTTCATAGTTTTAGTTCAACGGGAAGTAACCTATAGGTTTTGGATCCCTTTGCAAATGTAAAGGAAGTCTATATCTACACTAATATATAAAGCTGAAGACTTTGTTTGATTGCTTGAACGCGTTAATCTCATTTAAAAAATTGCCTCTCTGAGTGTTCCCACAATCTTACAACTTGCAGATCTTCAAAAGGCGGATAAACAAATTCCTCAAAAGCCGGCAGCGCACTAATTACACCGATTTTCTCTCGTATTCATTCGCGGATTAAAGCAAAGTAGTTTAGCTTCTCATGCATGTCATGGATTTCCTCAAAGTAACGCCTGATTCTATCAATTATTACGGAGATGACGTCAGACGGCAGTCGATCATAACGGACCCTGGTATTATACCGGGATAACACAAGGAAGAAGAGAGGAGTGTATAAAAGAAAAGTACAGCCTAGGTGGAGAGTATAATATATTTGGGGATTTGGACCCACCTAAGACCTTTAGATTACAAACCTGTAACTCACACCAATAACCAATAACTCAAGAGGATATTACAATCCAATTGCAGGATGCGGTTACTTATTATGATTACAAACGCTACCCACTTTAGTGCTATCTCACAAAGTAAGAAGCTCGTTGACTTTTACGGCAGTTTTTACACCCGCGAATGGCGATTTGGTTGCTCTCGAATGACTTTGCAAATTAATTTTGCCGCTGCTCAAATACATTTTCTAAATCTGCTATCCTATTACTTGAGACTTAAGGTTCAGCTTGGATTAGCAGAGATGTTGACAAGTGAATGTGAGTGGTTTTCGAAGACGGCTTGATTACACCAATGTCGGAGGTGAAATAGTGGGAAGGAGTTTTCCTTTGGAGGGTCGGTGAATAAACGATATGTGAAGTCGATAAGTGTTCTAACAAATTAACTCATCATGCGCTTGCTTGAATTGGTGATAGTTGGATAAACGGTCGGATTGGATTTTTAAATTGAAACCTTCTCTAAGCAGGTTTGTATGGGAAGTAAATCTTTTTTTTTTACTTCGCAAAACTGACAACAATTGCTTCAAAATAGATAACTTAAAATAAAAGTTTTACAAGTAACTTTTGCAATTGCGTCTACTAGGTGCGAACATGACACCAAAGATTCTGATGGGCCTTAAGCCGACAATACTGATTGGTTCCAATAAAGCGTGGCATTGAGATCTGTCGTTGACGGCGTTAATATCAAGAGACCAAAGGTTAAGTCATGCAGGTGTCACGTTCCCGTCACGTGTGAATTATAAATCTGAATTTAGCACATAAAAATTTTATAATAATAGCATCAAAAAGATCTTTTTTCTTATTAATAACTAGAGCTGGCAGGCTAAGTCTAAAAATTAAATTTGATAAGATCAGGTATTTTACGTAATGTTACAATTACGTAAATCCAAGACAGACAGGTAAGTTAAATTACTTTGTATAAATTACCGATTTATTCCCAGTAATTTGATTTCCCCCCTGCCTATAAGTTATTTCAAGTACTATTAATGTTTAATCGACAAAAGGAATTTCTCAGTGCGACTCGACTTCATAGTGTCACAAGATATGGGGGTTTTTAATGACTTTTATCTTATGAGTTATATTTTTATACTAAACTTTGAGAGTGTCTTTGATATTAAATTAATAATAATAAAACACAAACGTTAGCGATATAAAATTTAATTAATTTGATATATACAAAAGTTTTTTAATACAATTCTTAAAACTATTAGCCTATTTTTCCACACTCAACTACTAGCTCAGATACGCTGATATCTAGATTTTTATGTTAGACAGTAATTTACTGCCTTAAACATGGAATCGTTAAAAAATATATGGTTTTGGTCTTGGTTTCCTTTTTATAAAGCAAGGGGCAAACCGGCAGTTCCATCTGAGTGACTAACCACGCCCATAGACAACCGCAACACCAGAGTGATCGCAGATATGTCACTAGCCTTTCAGGATTGGATATGCTCTTTTCTCGTAAACTTAGCTTTTAAGTCGTAAATTTTACCATCAAATTATTAAATGATTAAAAAACATCATAATTATATTTTACATATGACATCCATTGGAGCTTGAAAGAAAATCACTACATCTCATAGTTCGGAAAACTCAGGCGGAAGCTATTCTGCAAAACACTTTGAAGGAGAATTACTCGAAAACGGTCTTCAGCGCAATATTCTCTAATATAAATATAATCAGATCCAACGATCACCTTCTGATGATGTTTTAAATTGTCTCTTGCATCTACTTGTACAACCGTCAATGTAAATGTGGCCGTGTATATTCTTTAGATCTTTTTGTATTTATACAAATCTCAAATTTTGTCATTGTAATACAAATATACATACTGTAGTACTTCAGATAAACAAAAGTAATAAACTGTCAACTTTTTATATATTAACTATTAATAGGCATGACGACAGTAATCAAAAATCACTTCAATTACATATTTATCTGCTAAAATAAGATGCATAAAGCTTAACAAACGTATTTGTTTTTATATTGTGAGCGAGATTAATAGGGATTTTAAAAAAAGAAAGTACAAAATACTACAATCCGCCATGACAGCTAAAACACCGAGCAGAGCGTATGACATTACTGTATGTTATAGTGCGTTCCAATAAGAGATTGCAACGTTATAAAGTGCTCATTGATATTCGACATTTGACGACGGCGATCGTTACAGTCGCGGCGAAAACCTCGAGGCGACGTTTAGCGGAACGCACTGTTAAGATAAAGTGATGTCAGGACAACTTCGAATATTTTGGAGGGACTTTGAATTCTAACTTAACCTTTTTGGCAATAATAGATACTTGAGAACATTATAAACCTATTTTTCCAAATTTGTCGTCTCACCTATTATAAAGTACCATCCTACCAAGTTTCATCTTTGTACATCCCGCGGGTTACGAGATTTCGTGACCATTTGCTTATATATACCCTAGCTGGCCCGTTGACGCAGTGGGCAGTGGCCCTGCCTGCGAAAATATTTGTGTATAACAGACAGCTATTACCTATAACACAGACATCAGTTGTCTACCTTAGGAACAGACTTCCGTGTGTCATATAGTCCTGTATAATATATATATTTATTATATATATGTTACCACCGTAATTTTTATAAATTAAGATACTGCCCGGAGCCAACTATCTATACCTGACGTTGATGGTCGCGATCTTATTACCGCGTCGTATAAAAAAAACAAAGGAAGCGACGCGGCGGCTCGGCGGCCCGGCCTCGGAGATTTATGAAGGCGCGGCGCCGCCCGGGGGCCCGCGGTTATGGCACGCGGAAACCGTGCCGTTACGCAATCCTTTGGGAGGACGTGCGTGCTTTTATACACGTATATACATTACCACTGTATATAGCACATACGCTAGTGTTTGTATATTTATACGTCGTTTAAGTCCTCTTCTTCATTGCATTGTGAGTACCCTACTTATTTAATTGAATATTATCCTCCCATATTGATGCATAGTTATCTTCTTAGACGTTATCTTCAGTGATGAAGGCCGTGCCTGTTCTAGTATGCTTTGACGAATAGGTAAAGCGGCTACTATGGAAGACACTCGGTCTTCGGCACGTTTCAGCGCACTGCATGATTAAGGATAAGGATATAATATAACGTATATTTATATATTTTTTTAAATATACTATTGCACTTATTAGTAATTCGATTTGTCTTCGGAATTCTGTTGCCACGCAGTGCTCTATTACTTGTTTATCAACACTTATATTAGCTACTAAGAGTTGTTAACTTCATCGTGAACTATTGTCGGGACTTGACGTGTCGAAAGGACGGGTGGATAAAAAAAAAACAAAGGAATCGGCGGCGTTTTGCGAAAGGTCTTTCGAAAACCAGCGCGACTCGGAGCTTCGTCGCGCGTCGTAAACTTGCACACACAAACACACACAAACACACACACACATACTCACGCAAACATACACGCACACAACGGTCTGTGACACGCGGAAGTGTGTTATGTAAGTATTAACGGACGATGTGACAATTAGGTTGTTGTGTGCCGCCTTTGTGAAATAGTTGGACCTCCTGTTTAGGTATAACCACTACACCTAAGATCTTTTAAACCTGTCGAATTGAGTAGAGTAAATTCGAAGACTTCGAATTTGGCGTTTTATTATTACTGGAGATCGCCGGCTGGTCGTACGCCTTTACTACTTTTGCATACTATATACTTATTTATAGCTACATAAAAAAAAAATTCTTTGAACAACGACATTGTTATATTTGAGAATTAATATAAGTCGTCATAACTTTGCTTTGACACAATCTTAAAATAAAATGTATACATGTGTGTGTAAATCTTTTGGCATTGGTGTGCGTGAGGATTTGGATTAGTAATTTAATGTATTAATAATGCATATTTCATAAAAATATTAGCATTCGCACACCATACTCTATATAAACTATAATTGTGCCAAATTTCATACTCCTCCGTGCACGCAATTTTCGTGAAATGGTACCGAAAGATTTCGCTTCACTTATTAATATATAGTGTCATCAAAATGGTACTGTTTTAACAAAGGAAGTGTCGCAAGATAGTCGGTACGCATCTGCTGTATAAAAACCGTCTTTGTAAATTGTTTGTTAGGGGTTTTACCGCGGGGGTTCTTGGAAACGTGATGCGGGTCTGAGGGCCTAGCACGAACATTTTGAACCGTTGGAGTCGAAGATTCAACATTGAAAATATTCGAGCTCGGCCCGCATCGGACCCTCCTTAGTGTCAAAGCGGGTCGCATTAGCATTGATTGCAAGAGTGACACGATAAAGACAGGCCTCCTGTGGGCCTAGCACGAATATTTTCATCCTAAGTACAGTCGAATCTATGAATTCGAGTGGTTCGAAATGTTTGTTCTAGGGCCTCTGATGCCCAGCTCGGCGGATTTCAGCTCGTGTCGTTCATGTTGATTTCCATGAACCGTTCTAAAGTTTAGTTTTGTAACTTCTAAGTTCTTTCTTTCTTTTCTTTTTTGTAACTCTAAATAAATATAAAAATCAATCGTCGTTCGTTAATCTCGCTAAGAGTTTTTAGCTCGCACTATCAGTATGGAAAGTTTCAAGTGTTTATATTTTATACTTGGGAAATCCTAGGAGCGGGACCTCTTTACGGGTGAACAGATGGACTATCGCAAGGGTTCCTTGTACGACTACGGAACCCTAAAAAAGCAAATCGCGATAATCCACGTTTAAGGAAGGAAAGTCGGTATATTCCAGCGAGGATTGCTCTACCCAAATTGCTTTCACTCTGCTATAAAGTAACGCACACGTCTTATCCATCGTCGGCTACGGAAGCGCGGTTCTGGTCCGTAAACTCGGGGCACGGGGCGAATATTGATTGCCTCTGGACCTATTAATAGGGCCAGGAGAGCAGTCCCCTGCGCTTACGGTGGCCATAATGCCAGTGAAAATTACGGACAGTCTACAAAAGAAAGTTTGAGTTTGCTTCTTATAATAATCAATAATACTAGCCCCGACATCGCACTATGTATTATGTATTAAATACCTCCCACATAAGTTATTGTCACCTCAAATGCCCAGCTTTATAGTACAGCGTTAACAACAACTAAATTGTAATATAGTAGTCACTTTTTAATATAATATTGTATACAATAGTGTAATCGCCATTATTGAATACATAATTGTATACACAAATGTGTTAAACAATGATTATTTTTTTTCAATTTACATGTTTGTAACGCTCAACTGTGAAGTTGAGAATTTGGAGTTAGAACAATTTACGTAAGAGGTATCGAATATAAATCTTCCTCTTGAATCATTCTATTTATTGGTTGAAGTCTGCATTAAAATTCGTTTCGCAGTTTTAAAGATCTACGCGTACAAGAATGGAAAACGACGTTGTTATATACCTTCTTTTAATTACTCTATTGAGTGTAACCTGTTTCCTGGGGCAAATTCTTTATATCTTAACCTAAAAGGCACTTTTAGGCAAACCTCAAAGTATTCGTAATATTCTTTTTTTTTAAATTCATGGTCATCGCAGTCGCGTCCGAGTCCGCCGCTCGCCTTTCCGGTGCCCATTTTGCTAATTGCTTCACATCGAACGCGTATGTCCTCGTTAAGCGTGGCGCTAGGTCGGCGAAGCGAAATTGTGTATTTATCTGGCGGCCGCAACTAATAACAGAGACGATTTCGAGATTAGACTCCTAATGACATAGCGGCAAAGAGATTGACCCCTCACTAAACAAATCTTCTTCAACTTTTATTATTAACTGTTTTTCTCTACTGCCAACACCGCTTTATATTCAAATAGCTGTTCCCGCGACTTCGTCCGCGTAAAATTGAGTAAAAAATATATAGATTCTATATAGCCTATAGCCTTCCTCGATAAATGGGTTATCTAACATTGAAAGGATTTCTAAATCCTTCTTTAAAAGTTAGCTACGCAACTGCGAGCCTTCGAATGATGCAGATATTCATGGGCGTCGGTAGTCACTTAGGTGCTGAACCGCCTGATCGTTTACCTGTCGGAATATTAAAAAAAAAAACAAAAAATTTTGGACTGAAGTTTATTTAGCCCTTGACTACGTTCATTTAAATTTAAACACTTCAGGATAGCCCTATTTCCGTGTGCTAATAATCAAGTAAATGATTTAAGTATTCTGCCATTTCAGCGGGATTAATTTACACTAGATTTAAGCAGTCCGTCATTTGGATATAATTGGAGTTATCCCGAGGGAAATTTTTATGTTCGCGGCGAGCGGGAACCAATTAGCCAACAGTGATATTGCAGGAATCTTATATTAGCTTTACACGAGCTAGTTCTTAAGTGTAATAGTGAAATTAACAGTATAACCAGGGCGGATCCACCTTGACGAGCTCGATGGGCATGCCCACCACCCTAATAGACTTGTAACGCCACACTCTCGTGTTCTATGGACATCGAAAGCCCAATAATATTATAACCAAAACTTTACTTACAATAAACAATGTATCAAGATCATATCGTCACAGTCGTTGAAAAGTGTCGGATCTGACAAATACGAACTTTTACCACCCTATTGATATAAAAAAAATATGTTTTTTAACCGACTTCAAAAAAACCTCGAAACTTTTGACTGGGTGAACCGATTTTGATGATTCTTTTCTTATTTATAAATTATTTTTAAATAAAAAGAAAACCGCCTTTTGCTTTTTGATTCGGGGGCTAAAAAATAACCAAGAAGGTTAAGACGGCACCTCCGTTATGCTCCGCTTCCGTCCCAAACTTCTCACCTATCTTGTTTCAACAGGAGTTCTTGGACACTCGTTAAGATCGATTTAATGTATACCTTTATTTAAATTTATAATAATTATGGAAAAGGCGAAAATTGATATTCAAATCTGTTTAATTTTAAGCAACAAAGAAAATTCTAATTCTAAATTTTTTTTGGCGTAAATACACATTTCCGCGTCGTGAAAGTTTGTTTGTGGGCTTCTATTAGTGATATCTATTAGTGAAAAAAAATCAAGTTTCAAATCGACGTACAACTTTGGACAGTTCAGCCGAACTGTAAGACGTTAAGGAGTTTCATTGATAATCATATTCGACTACGACAGCTATTACTTAACCATAATGACATTACGGTAGGTGACTCAAATATCCGTAGAGCCTATAAAAGATTCGGCCGAGTATCGTTAATTTACTCCGTTAAGTTCCGTTACTTGACCAACCAAAAATCCGTCAAAGTACCCTTAAAGTTCAATCTTTCTATTAAAACAAGAATCGTCGAAATCGGTTATCGTGATATAGAGATATTCGACAATTTGTCACGCACATACTTAATCAAAATTTACAATTTCGTTGTTTTCTCATCGAAACCTTTGTCAGACCTGGACTAAATTAATATGGGATCAGTCGAAAGTTCTGCGGTAACAAACATAAAAAAAAAGAAAAAAAAAACATACGGGTCGAATTGATAACCTCCTCCTTTTTTTGAGGTCGGTTATAAAGTTTGTGCTTCCCGTTTCAAGGCAGCTGTAAAAGAAGTGCGCACTAACCTGCAAGGCTGTAGTCCAGGCACGTGGGATTCCACGTGGGCTGACTGCGGTGGTGTTCGGAGCGAAGAGAAGATCCCGAGTGTGCGAAAGTCTCGTTCGAAATGGGTCGATGGCCTCTGAAAGCGATGGTACACTGACTTGACAACTAACTGTCAAAGGCAGCCACATAGCGGCATTGCGTAGAGACAGGGATGTATTAAGGGGAGGAGACCATCGACAAGTACAAAGAGATTATAAAATTTAATTTGAAACCCAACATACAACGACATTGTTTAGTCTGATAATTAACATATGAACAAACAGTCATGACTACACTTAGACACCATTTTATCGTAAAATTTATCCATTTGTGTGTAAATCATTTGGCATTGCAATGCGTGAGGTTTTATTGCAGTGCTCTGCTGTCACTAAATCAAGATTTCGTGATCTAAAAATCACTGTATTTCTTTGGTATGGCACTTAACGATAAATGTAAATACACATCGCTTATGATGAAAGTCGCGTTTTAACACTTTTGATATTTTGGAAGTATACTTTAATAATTTAATGTATTAATAATGCATATTTGATAATAATATTACCATTTGTACACCGTTCTCTATAATTGGGCCATACTCCTTAAATACATTTCATAGTCCTCCGTTCACGCAACTTTCGAAAAATGGTACCGAAAGTTTTTGCTTCACGTATTCATGTATAGATTAAAATAGACATTGTTAAATTACAATTTATTATTGCTAGTATATTCATGAAAGTAATTTTATATAATTTGCTCACGTCCCCAAAAACATTATAATTGAAGATCGAAGATTAAATTTCGTAAGGACTTTTTTTCCAATTAACACAAAGGTTTTCTTATCAGCAAGGGACTGAGGGAAAGTTTCGTTCATTAAAGTGGAATTACTGGCGTATTGGCCCCCGGGATTTGGGAATTGTGGAATTTATCCCCCTTATTTCCAATAATAATAATCTTTTAAATTCCGAAGCAGCCGACCCCTTACAATCTCTAAAATCCCACGAATAATATCACTCACACTATTTTACATGCCATCCGAAAAGGGAGGTCGGATATTGGAAAAGCATTGTAAGAAATGGTCATCCATCAATAACCCGGCCGCGATGATAAATGCTTAACCTAGCGATCGTCAATAATTCCGGCCACTGATTAAGCTACGACTTTTATACACAGTTCTGCTACATTCATCAAAGTCAAGTACCACATGAACAAACTTTTACAACACGATAATTTTCGTTCACTTAGCATAGTCTTTGCTAGGATATCGCGTGAAACCGACCCATAAATCTAGTATAGAAAAGTAGGCTAATACCATACTGTACAAAGTCTACACAATAATCAGCTGATACCAGTTTTACAAACAATAATAAATAAATTCAGAACATGTACCGGCAGTGTTTTAATGTGGCTTGTATAATATCTTGGTAAAATTATACAGCAGAATACAGTTATAGCTCATTTGATTTGGAATATGCCTTGTGGCATTTCTTAAATGCACTTTTCTATTAATCTACTCCCAGGGGGTTGATCTTCCTTTGTCCGTCCTATAAATGGTCAGATCCACCACGGGTACGCGACCCCGGAGTACCCTAGCTGCTATTGTCACTCCCCCTATAACGTCCGTGACAGTAGTATCCGCATCCTTTATCTACTCCACATCTACCTTTATATCCTTTTACTCCATCTCTTTCCCTTACTCCAGTCTTTCTAATTAGAGGTAGCGCCACGCTTGTAACCGAATTGGGCCGGCGCGTCCGGGTACCAGTACCTCTTTCTCACATAAGATTGACGTGAAGTGGCGGCAATGCTGTCGCGTCAAGTGATGGCATTGTTGTCGCGTTTCGTTCGGCTTGTGAGACTTCTCGGTGGCCTAAACTCGTCAATTAAGGCTGGCAAACTTAACCTTCTTAAAACTTTTCCTTCCCGTTAAAATCTCTACTTAAAGTTTAAAACTCTACCTTAATTACTAAATTCAGGTATTACATCCTATATTAATTAGCTAGAAATCCTTACATTTGCGTACCATATTGCCTATTTAAAGGAACATATTTGAATTCTTAATACAGCGACATCTATTGTTCTATTTGACAATTAATATTGTTATGACATTCGGCTGTTATGACTGCGCTTTGACACCATCCAATCATTTAGGGTATGTTCCGATATGCACTGCGAGCACTAAGCAGTGCTCGCGCTGGTGATAAAATCGTTCCGTTTTACACTGACAGTATACTGCAGTACCCTATGGAAATATATGACGTCATAAATAGTCGCCATCTTTGTACTGTGAACATTGGCGCTTTTGAGCTATAGTCCCCTTAAAGTATACAAAATTGTAAATGAGTGTATATCGGAACGCATACTATATATGTGTGTATAAGTCGTTTAGCATTGGTGTGAGTATTTCTTATTTTAATAATATAATGCATATCAAAAAGTATTCGCATTCGCACGTATTCCTCCATATAAACTAACTGTGCGAAATATCATGCCATACCGTATATATTGCATTATACAATAGTATTTATTATATTATATATTCACTGGTATACTATTCAAACATTTGAATATGTGTGAATATTAATACTTTAGATTAAGATGTATTTTATTTTATTCAAGTTTGGGTTTGAATTCATTTCATTCGTTTGCAGACCATCTCATTACTCGAGGTGAAGATTCCACTGTCGACGCTCTTCGATCTCTTTAGCCACTGTGTGATTAATTTACCCGAAAAGATCTGTAAGCCTCCATCTGGTAAGGGTTTTTTTCTAAATAAGTAGTTTTCTTTATATAAATAAATATATACAGGACTATATGACACACGGACGTCTGTTCCTAAGGGAGACAACTTAATGCCTGTGTTACAGTTTGGCTGCGGGGCGAGTTAAGATGACCGATTGCCATCTGACGTCATCCTCGGAACCCCCACGATCTCTACAACCTTGCGACTAACATCACAAAGTGACATTAATCGGGCCCCACTGTTTTACGGGCCTTGCAAAACACGGAGGAGGTCGGTTATCAAATATAAGCCAATGCTAGAATGGGTTAACCATCTATCACCCGGCCGCAGCCAGAGCAACTTAACTTAGCGATCGACTCAAATGCCGACCATTGATTAGGCCATGACCTCCTACATGTGAAAAAAGTAGAGAAGTGTGTAATTTTTTTAATACCGAGCGAGGATTTTTCGAAAATCTTTCTCACTGACAAGAATTCTCTGATCACAAACAGTTTTCTTCCTCCCAAAATCATGTATTAATCAATCAACTAAATTGGTAATTCTTGACGATTTTTTTTCGTCGAATATCCCAAAAATATCTCGCATATATATCATCTGAGCGATGGACGAAAAACAAGTCAATAAAATGGATCCACATAAATTATTTGACCAGTCATCCGTCCGCAAAAATAATGTTACCAAAGAGTCCCCAGATCTTGAGGCAAAAATAATGTTTTTCCCAAACGTTCGAAAGCCTTAGACGGGCTTAGACGCAAAGTTGAAAATGGTTGGCTGTAATCGCAACTTATTTTACCCATTTTTGGGTCGACTGTTTTTTTAAATAAAGTTTCTGTGTGACTTTCAATTGACGGCATTCAAAAATGGCGACAGATTTCCATTAGAGCTTTACCACACCGCGACCCCATGGCGACGTCGCCGGTTAATGTATACAAACAATTCATATTCAAATTTAAGACAGTTAACTTACTTGGCGACGGTTTGGCGACGTCGCCAAATTAGAAGCGTAGCCACGATTACTACTGGATAATCATTTGGCTACCGCAGATATCCATACATAGCCGGCGACGTCGCCTTGGCATCTCAGTGAGGTATGACCTTCACGCCGATCTCATGTGAGAAAGAGGTACTGGTACCCGGACGCGCCGGTCCAATTCGGCTACAAGCGTGGCGCTTCCTCTAATTAAATATAGATTACGATAGATCTGGTATTGTAGAATAAAAAGCTTTTGTTATTATTTTCTTTTATCAGGATATTACTAGAACAAGAATGGTATGTACAATGTAGTAATCTCCTATTTCGTAAAAAATATGTTTAATCCACTGGCCAAGGAGTTTCTTGCTGCTTCTTCTGGGTGGCACAACTTGTCCGAATCAGTGGTAGCTTCTAAACAATTTTACGAGCTTATGAAAACCCGTTTAAATAAAACATCTTATAAATTTGATTGATTCTTTTTTTTATAAAAAAAAAACAAACGGGCAGGCGGTTCACCTAAGTGACAACCGACGCCCATGTACAACCGCAACACCAGAGGACTCGTAGATGCGTTGCCGGCCTTTGAGAGGAATGCGTATGCTCTTTCCTTGAAGGTCCCTAAGTCGTATCTGTTCGGAAATACCGAACCTGGCAACTGATTCCACGGATAAATTGTGCGAGGCAAAAAGTGTCTATAAAAGCGCACAGTTGTGGACTTTAGGATCATAGGATTCTTCGCGACTGTACTTCCCATTCGCTTGGGAATGGGAAGTACAGTCGCGACTTATGTACAGAATCTATGCACAGAACTGTCTTTGGGTTAAATTAATAGCGCGACTTGCAATATTAATGAGCTCTGACTCAAGAGTTGCGTAACCGCAACAATTAGCTCGCCCGTGCGGCTTTTACTGAACACTACATTTCACACAATTTACTAACGCCACGACCCTTAGGGCGAGTACACACTGAAGTAATTATTATTGTATATAATTATATTTTTCTATGAATCATCATCATATGCAAGCAATGGCTTCTTAATACACAAAAATGTGAGGTTAACTGGACAGTAATAAAATGAAATATGTTGTTTATAACGTGGATAGTGGCTTTCTTCGTTCTCGCACTTATGAACGTAAGTTACTTGTCTTCTAAAAATATAAAAGCGAAAGGGGCAAGCGCTTGACCGCAGTCACACTTGATAAAGTCTATGGTGGAGCGCGCTTGCCTAGAATGAACCTATTCACTCTTGCCTAAAAGATACCCATGTTGTATATTAATTTGTTCACTTTTGACTAACCTATTTGAAAGGACGTATTCAATGCAAATCAAGGACATAGTTTGCCAATACAACTACCATGGTCTGTAAATGTTTTGAACTGCTATAAGTACTCACTTGAATAGCCTTGAGAATTCCAAAACACTTGTACTATTGTATATGTACTTTAAGGAGGTACCAACTTGACGCTTAGTTGAAGTAACATGTTCATGATGCCGCAGCGACCTAAACTGGAACTTGGCCTCGGAGACTAAAAGTTGCCGCTTTTCTCAATCCTGTGACGTCTTATGCCATTGCGTGACTAGAAACAGGCTCAGGTCCCCTTCTACCTTTCTTTCCATCAGTACTTGGGTCGACCTACTGGTCATCGACCATTTGTAACTTATTCGTAGTTGAAGAAATGAAAATCTTAGAAGTTCGTGTTTCCGCGTCATTCTCTTATATATTACGATTCTTTTTTTAAATCTTAAATTTATTTTCTCTGAAAGTCAGGGCTGAACTCTAGCACAGCAGTCAGCTGAGTTAGCCATCAATTGTTATGTTAGCAGAAAAGTGTCAAATTGTAAGTTCTGTATTATTCTACTCTATAATACTGTTAACCGTATGACAATAAATATATTGTTATTATTTTTAAGTTTTTACTTCTATCTTCATCATCATCACCCTCAGCCCTTTTTCTCCCACTGTTGGGCAAAGGCCTCTCCCCGTCCGTACCACTCCTTACGGTCTTGAGCCAATCTGGAACAGGTTCGACCCGCGACAAGTCATCTATCTGGTTGCTGGACGACCGCGGCCGTGAGCGCGTCGGCGTGCGCGCGCGACGCGGCCGCCCGCAGGCACTCCGTCGCCATGGCCGCCCACGCTCGGCGCTCGCTCCTGGAGTTCAGCACGTTCTTGTCGTCCAACCTGCGGGCGGGAGACGAGTAGAGCGCCTCGACGCGAAGCTGCGCCCCGGTGCGAGCTCAAACGTGGGAGTTTAAAGCTTTGGTCTCTCGATCGCGTCGCACACCACGGCGTGGTGCGGTTCCAACGCAGCGTCGCGACCCAGCGCTACCGTCTTTACGACGAAGCGGTCATTTGATTTTGCCGCAGGTACCGAAACTGATCCCGTTTCCCATTTTCCCGCGCGTGTCGTTCGCCGCTAACGCAGACCATTCCTGACGTTACCCATACGATTATTTAAGCGTCGACTATAAAACTCAATTTTTGTACCGGCGTTGAAACGCTCGTTTCCACTTAGGAGCGACAATACTAACCCTGCGAGAACGGCCTCGAAGCAGTCGCCGTAGAACTGGTCGGCGTTGGCGGGCTCCAGCACTGGCAGCAGCTGCAGCAGCACGCCGCACAGCGCGCGCGCGTCGCCCCAGCCGCCTGCCGCGCGAACTGGTTACTTTATTCATATCGGCGATATTTAAAAACGATAGAACGGCCTGCAAAGGAGCAATTTGACTCCCGGGTCGTCGAAGCGTATGACGCATTCATCTGGTACTAAATTATCGCACGTGCGAGTACGTCGAACTCACCGCTCCGCAGCTCGTCCAGCAGCCGTTTGATCAGCAGATCCGTGTTCTCCAGCCACGTGTGCCATTCCTGGAGCAATGAATTCAGGTTTAGTAAGCCGGGGGCTCCGACGGCTTCGACGTGTCCCGGAGGGGCCACTCCGACGCGCCCGTGCGCCTCGGATTTACCGTCAGGTGACTCCGCAACTTGTCTAGCTGCCCTGTCATATAAAAAAAATTATAAAAAAGAATATGTGTACAATCCTCCTGTGTGCAGGTGTTAAAGCTTGCAGGGCGCGACATGAGATGGGTCATCGTTTTCACCGCATCACAGAGACAATCCATTTTGTTATGCCGGAGCCAGACATAGCTTCATTTTAATGATCATGTATTGGGGACGGGGAGTTTGTGTAGCTGTACAAAGTTTTGTAGTACTTTGTGGACTTCAAGGACAAAAATCTACAAAGACTTTGAGCCATGTCTGGCTCGGGCAGTATCGTACGTAAACAATATTATTAAAGTAGTTAGTTTATTATTATTATTAAAGCAGTGCAGTACTCACTCGAGTGTTCTCTCGATGGTGGAAGTGCGGAATACCTCTTCCTGGTCGAGCGACAGTCCGCAGTAGATGTCGCGCAGGTGGGCGGCGCCATTGTTGCGAGCTGGAAGGTTTTTTGCTTCACCTGCGACAGAGAGACGTGATATAAGACAAAATTTTAACAAAAAAGAGATCGGCTTCAAATTGTCAGAAGTGGACCTTATTTTAATGGGACCACACGAGAAGCACTAGCTTTCAACTAGAAAAGGATCATCAAGCGACAAGGATTGAAACGTGGACAAGGACAGACAGACGTGGGACAAGGATTGAAACCCCACATACTTGATATTAACTTTAAACCGATCCTCCCTTGATATGTAATATTGCGTCCTACAACAAATGCAACCCCAAATGTAACGTTTCAATGGACTCTATTGCTTTGAGGTGTTAAAAACCTTAACTGGATATAATATTAGAAATCCTTTCAAATACCTATTCCCAGTATTTTTGGAACATATGGAATTATTATGGAACCAGCACCTCACCTCACCGAATCGACACGACTTGGGAACCTTCGAGAAAAGAGCATACTCTCAAATCCATCTTCCCAGGGGGGCGCGCAAGGTAACTTCTTGAAGACACTCCAGAAGTGATCGTAGTGGTGCCAGCTCTGTTACCTGTAGACAACACATC
>JANCMC010006040.1:0-14558 GCA_024363005.1 Charaxes varanes
ACTAAGCGTGCAATATTACACTCCTGAAATGTTACGTAATTTATAGATAGCCCCGTATTAGTAAACTTAATTATACTGCTGGTTCACAGGCAGGTATAGCTTTCAGTGTCAACCAGTCGACCACTCGAAAAGTCCACAAACGATGAGGGTGAATTATCTACAGTTTTTAACCCTTGCCGTGTTTTTCTGTTCAGTTCGTCCCCCCTCCACCTCCGCTCCCGTCTTGTCCCGCACTGTTGTCATGTAATAATAGCACCATGAAATAAAACAAAAAACGTCCACTGCATTCCGCTTGTTTTTGCCCTAGAAGGCGCTCTTTGAGACTGATTGTGTGCACTGATGCCCCCTCGGTTATCAATATTTGAACATTCTAATTATATCATTATCATAATTAATTACGATTCGACATTACAACATGCTTATTATATTATGCAAATAAGTGGATAAAATAATATCAGTTAATACATTAGCAATAGTCCCTCGACAGCTCACTGCCTAGCTAATCGGACTAAAATCCGTAAGGCACGAAGTTCCTCGACCCAACTGGATATCGTCAAGCACAAACTTTACGCTTCGTCCAATGAAAACTGAAAACATTTCTACCTTAATCCTCATCGTTCTTTAATTAAAAAAAAAAATATGATAATTTTAAATTCGAACAATCGTTGATTAAAAATTAAGTTTGAAATTCGAATGTTTGTTGACCAAAGAAATGTTCAAATTCGAATAGATGGGAACCAAACAAAATTTTATCCACTTATCGATCCATTTTTATTCGATAACACTATAATTGACTTTGTAAAATCTTTTATATTCTCTCTTTTTTTTTAAATTAACTAGGCGTTTCATATTTGATGATACCAAAAAAGTTATAGTGGATTTTACAAATTCTTTCATCTACCATTACGCCATCTGTAGATATACATTTTCATGAACAGTAAATTAGTGCTCTGAAATCACTCCATTAGCAACTAGGCTCATCGATAATCAACATTTCATTTGAGCTATCTTAATAGATACCACAAAGTCCCCGGCCAAACTACATGATCATTAATATGATCATTCAAATGAAACTATCTTTGGCTTCGGCATAAATTAACGTAAAGTCTTTACGAATAACCTTTGTAGAGTCTATCTCCTGATGATGCTTCGGTGTCGAAGCGAAACGGGTCGGTCATCCTAACTAACCCACAGCCACATCCTCTGCAATTTAAGCCAACTCTGGTACTAAACCGAAATAACGCTACATCGAAGAAAAAAACAAAACCTAAAATTCCTATTTTGGGATACTTAATTTTATAGGGTATTTCCTTCATTATTTCCACTGCTGACTCCCATAGACATCTTCTCTTCCAGAGGGTTCATAGGTGGGTTATCAACCTTTTAGAAAAAAGAAAGGTCCTTTCTTGAAGATCCCTTAAATATACAGGTATCGATTCATAACCACCGGAATTGGCAATTTAATTAACAGAGATGTTGCGCGAGGCAGAAAATTATTTACAAATATTCTAAGAAATTAAGAGTGGATGTATTGTATTATTATAATATTAAGGATATTTTTATAAATGTAGAGTTTCAAAAGTTCAAATATTAAAAGCGTTCCCTGAAGTCCGTAATGTACTCCGTTCAATAAAATTTAACAAAAGATGGGAGTGTACAGAAAGAAAATATCTATACTGATATATAGTCTACCCTTCAAAGTAAAACTAATGCTATACAATAGTCTAGCTGAATCGTACATCCAATACGGCCTCAGTAGCTTTGGTCGTACATACAATATCTATTAAAATACGATATATAGACTACAACTAAAAATATTAAAGATAATTGTTTCGCCGTCAATTAAACAAAAATTTTCAACGAATGAATTAGGCCTCTTTAAATATTGCAAGATTTTACCAGAGCAAGAACAAGTTAAGAATATCCTTCTAAAAGAAAAAGGATTAATTTCGATTAAATTAAAGGGTTGATGGGTGAAAGTTTATAAATTGCTGAAATCTGGTAAAATCTGGTGTAATGTAGTTCATGAGATCTGGTTGATTTCTTATGATGGTTCATGAAATATAACTGACTGTATAATTATAGGTGCCTTGGCAAAAGCAACAGTGACAAAGACAAAAAGAATAATAAAAGTAGCACCAGAAAAATGGTTAAATTAGTAATGACAGCAGCAACAACAAAAACATTAACGGCAATACCAACATCAAAAGCAATAAAAAACAACAGCAAAACTACTGTCAACAACAAAAGCATTAACAACAACATAAACTTTAGAATTCGGACCATAGATAATTTTCGTCTGGCTTAGCCAGTGTAAATTAAAGACTTATAGTCTATAGTCTCTATGGAGTTGAGTTGAGTCGCGTGTATCAATTCTCAGCTTACGTAGGACGGTTTTATTAAAACCGCAACCGGACCTGAGCGCAAAGGCTTCTAATTAACTTCGGTCAACGAAAGCCGAGCAGCTGTTTCTAAATAATACCTCCTCTCAGCCATGGTGGCCTGGTACATGCGCGTAATACGTGAAGATTAATTTCGGGTTCTTATCCCTTCTTTTCGGAGATAAGTATAAATTATAGTATAAATTAGGATTAAGAAATATTTTATGCTTATCCTATATTAAGGCACGTAATGAAATTATATTTGCATTCAAAAAGTTGATGAAGTTCAAATAGGCTGGCCCGTTGCGTAGCAGGCAGTGACGCTGCCTTCTGCTCCGGGGGTCGTGGGTTCGATTCCCACCTCGAGTCTGGGTGTATTATACATATATACAGGACTATATGACATACGGACGTCGATTCCTAAGGTAGACAACTTAATGCCTGTATTATAGATAACAGACGCCTGTTATATACAAATATTTTTTTTAGAAATATGTAATTACATACATATTTATAATACACCCAGACTCTTCCTCCATTAAAAGCTCTTCTGGAATACAACAACGCCGTAACTTAGTTGAGAAATTCTAACAAACATTCTAAGTCGAATGTAAGTTACTAAACATGATGCTGTGCAGGAGAAAAACTTAAATTATTTTTTACAAATTCGCGAATAAAATGACTTCTGACGGGAATGTTTTTTTGGAATACATTATAATTTTTTCCCTGAAAAACCGGGTCTATGTAATATTTTTTACTTCACTACTCGGCACTTGACATAAAATTGTTTAAATACGTATTAAAATTAAAGAGATACAAAGAGTAAAGAACTATTAAATATTTCAAAGGAATTTATAGAGCGTAATATGTGCATGGTTGATTTTACAGCCTTGTTTCACGTAACAAAGCATTTACTCGTATTTCGCTATTATTACTTTCCGTGGTGCAGAAACGACTTGCTTCTTAAATATAATTTAACGTTAATACATTGGCTTCATTTTTTAATAATTTTAAATCTGCCAGAAACTGCTAAGAATACGTTATAATTATAATATATTCTTAGTATAGTTAGTTAGATAGTTTACATAAGAGTATCTATGTATCTCAATGTATGCATAATATACCAGAATAACAAATAATAACAGAACAAAGTCCTTAATGTTACATTTCGCAGAATATAACACATCAACGTTTACGCCAACATGCAGTCAATATATAAAACCTCCATAACTCCAAGGTAGGAGGACGGAAATGCGTCAAAATGACAAAAACCTTACTGTTACAATAACACATTAAGGTAGCCAGTAATAAGGGAAATATTACTTTCACTAACATGACTAATATTGTCTTATAACAGGAGACTTAGCTTAAGATAGGTAGAGACAGCATTGGCACTGATTAGAGGTAGTGCCACGTTTGCAGTCCTTTCGGTTTGCAGCCGAATTAGGCCGGCGTGTCCGGGTACCAGTACCTCTTTCTCACATAAGGTCGGCTAAGATTTTCACGATAAACGGGCCATCTAACACTGAAAGAATTTTTCAATCTGGACCAGTATTTTCTGAGATTAGCGCGTTCACGCAAACAAACAAACTCTTTAGCCTTATATGTTACTAGATGTTACCCGCGATTTCATCCGCGTAAAATATATAGCCTATAGCTTTTCCTGGTAAATAGGCTATCTAAAACTAAAACAATTTTTCAAACCAGACCAGTAGTTCATAATATCAGCGCGTATAAGCAAACAAACAAACAAACTCTTCAGCTTTATATATTATTAAGTATTAAGTATAGAATAAAGATATTATTGTGTGAACAGGAATAATAACAAATATAATCATTTATCGCTTATAATTATCGCGACTGAACACTTAAGGTGACAAAAATAGGAAACGCAAATAACAAAACATTATTTAACATTAAAACAAAGGCTGGCCCGTTGGAGCAGTGGGCAGTGACTCTGCCTTCTGCTCCGGGGGTCGTGGGTTCGATTCCCACCTCGAGTCTGGGTGTATTATCCATGTATGTATTTATATATTTCTAAAATATATATATATATTTGTGTATAACAGACGGCTGTTACCTATAACACAGGCATTAAGTTGTCTACCTTAGGAACAGACGTACGTGTGTCCTATAGTCCTGTATATATTTATTATTATTATTATTCTATACGTAAGTTGTGGATAGGTTATCAGACAGTTTATCTGTAAAAGTGGCAATAAAGTGAGTCCACTAGGCGTGGGAACTAACAGAGGCACAGTACAGAGTTTAGTAGAATTGTTAAACTTCATATGAAAGTTGGCGCAAGAGTTGAATTTCATTAGGATCCGAGTTAATTCCGTGAAGGTTTTTCCATAAACGTAATTTTTAAAATAAATAAGACACACCGACCAGTATTTACATATATATTAATGCGTGAGGCGATAGCTTTTGGTAGCGTTTTACGAAAATGGCGCCTACGGAGGAATAACCTTGACTATCTGGCAGTGGGATATCTGAGATTATTTAATAAAATGCCCAGTGACTAAAGAACTTGTATGGTTGTAGCAAGCAGCAAGGAAGCCCTCGATGTCAGCGGTTCCCGTGGCGGGCGTGGGTGAGGTGGACCGCGAGCAGATCGCTCAGCAGATGGCGGCCGCCCTTATAGCGCAGGGCAAGACCGACGTGTCCTCCGAGGAGCTGGCGCAGCTCGTCGACGCTGTTGTGAGTGTTCTACTTATAGTAGAAGATTCCAAGTTAGGTCGACCTTATTGGGATCTTAGACTATTACTATTGTTACTCCATACCTGTTGAAAGTACAAAATAAATTCGCTCATTATATAAGAACCACCTGTAAAATAAGGGATTTCAATGAATTTTAAAATGGAGAACCTCAGTGGTGGGCTCTTCAAATACTCTTTTATAAGTACTTTGAATTGTCTCTTTTAAATTTTTATATATAATTTAAAATCAAAAACAGGATATATATATCAGCCAAGTTTCTTGTTTTCCACAACAAACTTGCATGCTATATCATTAATAGATGGTTTATTAAAAATAATTATTTAAAGTGCTATTACGCCACACTTTATTTGTCATATATGGTTATAATTGAATAAATGATAACCATAAGTGGTGACTAAAGTTATTTTTTGTTTTTAATCAATATTTGATAATTCTTTCAAAGGTGGGTATGGCTGAAGCAAAGAAACGTGAAGCGGCCGAGTCCAAGCTAAAAATGGAAGCTCAACCTGCCCAGGTCCATAGCATCACGGGACCCGCCTCCGCCTTGCAGATGCTACAATCTGCATATGATGATAAAAAGTTAGTATAATTATAATAATAATAAATATCCTTTACTGACGCAAAAATATGGCGTGAAACATATTCATCATGAGTCCCTGGCTCCCGAACTAGAATTAACTGTATTTCAAGAGCCATTGCCCACCCTTAGATAAGGTACAGTAGCCATTATACTTACAGTCAGTAGACATTTATATATATATTAACTTACACTATATCTAAAAATAAAATTAAAATAAAATAAAAAACTATAGCAGGCAATGTTGTGGTATGTGTAGATGCGTGCGTGCATATGTGTATATTTTGTGTATGTGTGCGTGTGAGTGCGTTTGTGTGTGCGTGTGTATGAACGTACATGTGTGTGGATATTTATAAGAGAGAATGTCTATCTTCTTTAAGTTTTCAGTACAGGTTTAAATTATAGTAGAGCCAGTGATGCTAAATTGGTAGTCACTAGAGCGTTCTGGGGATTTACTGAATTGCTTAGATTAGGTGCAAAAACGATAGAAAAGGTTATGTTAAATATCATGATATTAATAGTACTCGGAGCATGCCCCAAAAGTTATTATTGGTTTTGGCTACATTGTCTTGAGAAAATCGTCAGATTACATTGCTTCCCTAATCTTGAAAGGATTTTCTTCACAATAAAAAAAAATATTCGCGTTTTAATATTTGATAAGCGACGAGTGGACGTTTTTTTTACAGCTTTGTGACTCCCATTATCTTATTTAACGCTGAATTCGTGAGGTTGTTAAAATGTAAAGTTATCTCCATGGAATTAACATATCTCATCTTAATCTGACGCGCCCATTTTTTCTAAGGGTCCTAGGGATAGGGATTTTAAAGTACTGCCTTATATTAAGAGTTCATATTTGGTGCATAATGTATCCAATATTACAGGGTGCAAGGATTCTCCCTATATGGTTTTGTGACGCTATTGCGCAATATCCCCTCTTAGGCTGTCTACTCTTACTAGGATGATATTCTAAGATAGAATATAATATAGTATAGGATTTAAGAAGCAATCGTGCTTTTTCTTAAAAAAAATAACAGCTTTTCGATATGAAACTTATAACTCTTATTGCACCCTCTTCAGGGAAAAAAACTTATCCAGACATGGGTATATTATTTTTTTTTTTAAATATGGACTTACAATACAACATTTTCTATGAGTTTCATTCATTACATTTTCTATGAGTTTGAATAAGTTTAACATAGAATATTTCTTTGATATCGCATACAAATATTTATATAACAGATACAAAAAAAAAACTCTTATCCAAATAAAGTTCCATAAAGAAGTTCAGTAACAGAAGTTTTATAAATGTATGATGGTTAAAGGTTTTTTTTTTTTTTTCATAAGTCATAATTATAACAGAGTCGAGAAAGAAGACGCAACGGACGCTCCCGACGCCATGGACGGCTTATCCGACTCCGACCTCGAGACTCTGCTCAAGAACTTCAACGAGCTGTCGGCGGAGGAGCAGCACAGCCTCATTGCATACTTGAAGAAGCTAGAGGCGCGCGAGCCGCAGCGAGTGGAGCGGCTGCGCCAGTACGTGAGCGCGGCGGCCACCAGCGCGCCCACGCAGCCGCCCACAATACCCCCGCCCATCTCCCAGCCTGTGAACATCGAAAGCGACGACGACGACGACTACACAGTTGAAGACGTTAGTACTAATTTCTTTTTTGTTAGCTGTAGGACAACTGACTTATTAAAGTATGCCTAGTGGGAAGCTAAACGGTAGATGAAATCCGTAACGTTTAAAACCGTGCTTTGGCTTGCCAAGACTCAACACGAGTTCTTAAAAGGTTAACTCTAGTGGTGAATGTTAACCTTAAATACATATTAGGTATGTCCAGTACCTCGTAATTTTCTTGTACGATTTTTATTTTAGTGTTACGATTTTTATTTTAGGTGTTCAAATCGGCGACAGAAAAAGTTAAAGAAAATCGTATGCGACAAGAGATGGAAATAGTAAAGAAGTCAATAGAGGAGTCAAAAGAACCGCTAGTTGTCGAGGATCCACCAAAATCATCAGACAATATGAACATTAATAAAAACATGTCGTCAGCAAGTGACCTTTTTGCGTTAGTGCAAGCGGCTTTACTACCTACACCTGCGCCGACTTCCGCACCAGGTAATAAAATTGCCGATGTGGTCACAAGCAATACTCAGCCCAGGTCCTTTGGGGATGCACCGGACCCTCAAATAACGGATCAACCTAAGAAGCCACTTCTTCAACTCCCATTATTACCTCCAAATCAAATGTTTAATCAGCTAAATATACCTATAAATCAATCAAATTTTGGTGGAAATTTAAACAACTCAAATGACGGCCGTCACATGCCAGCTTGGGAGCCGAGACAAATATTAGATAATCTAAATAGGGGTCCAGCTAATCCCCAAGGTCCAAACAATAGTTTTAATCAGCCACGTCAAGATAGTTTTAATCAGGGTCAGCAAGGGCCTCAGGATCAATATAATCAGGCTATGCAAGGGCCAAAGCCTACCTATAATCAAGGATCTCGAGGCTACCAGGATAATTATGGTCAAGGCAATTTCAATCAAGAATCTTGCGGCCCACAGGGCAATTACAACCAGGGAGCGCGAACAACACAAGATACCTTCGATCAAGGTGGACGTGCATTGCAAGACAATTTTAATCAGGGGCCTAATGGACCACAAGATTTTCGTCAAGGTGGGCTTCTGTCGCAGGATAATTTTAATCACGGACCTCGGGGCTTACAAGATAATTTTAATCGCGGAGCACCACGTGGGCCACAGGATAATTTTAATCAAGGGCACCGTGGAGCTCAAGATAATTTTAATCAAGGGCACCATGGTGCTCAAGATAATTTTAATCAGGGATCTCAAAATAATTTCAATAGAAGTCCAAGAGGACCTCAAAACAGTTTTAATCAAAACTTAGAAGTAGCGCAAGGCAACTTTAATCAGGGGCCTAGGCCTTTACTGGATAACTTTAATCAGCTACAAAGAGGCCCAGATCCATCATATAATGCATCAAAAGGATTCAATGACTCATTTAATAACCAAGGTCCAAGACCCAACTTTATGGGTAACAGAAAGGAACAAAACTTTGATAGATCTAATACGAATCAGCAGCAATACGGTAATCAACAGGGCAATTTTAGAGGTAGAGGAAGAGGCAGTCGGCAAAGAGGTCGTGGCCGAGGTCACTTTTAGAATATATTTAGATAGTAATAAACTAAATTGTAAGCATTCAGTATCTTTATATTGAGAATAAACAGTATGTACAAGTCCTATTTCAGTGTTTTATTCTTCCAAATTTGCAACATGAAGTTTTGAAATTGGTTATACGTAACGGCTAATTGTAAAGGAGTCGAAGAGGGATTTTGTGATATACTCGTGCGCGTCAGAAAACTATATATATAGATTCATGTTTTCACATGCACCCGTAATATAGTAGGCTCCCCTAGGACCCTTAGAAAAACTTTAAGATCACCTTATCTTAGTTAATTACAGGGAGATAAGTTTGTGTTTCAATAATCTTGCGAATTTAGCGTGATATAACAAAATGGGATAGCTACTAAGTTGTAAACAGAAGTCCACTCGTCGCATGTGAAATATTTTGTTAACTATTTATTTTTATTGTAAAGGAAATCCTATAAGGATTATTGGTAAAACATAATCGAACGATTTTTTTCAAGGTAATATAGCTAAAACCAACAACTTCTGGTGCGTACGCTCCAGCCGTTATTAAAATTATGATATTACCTTAACTTAGTTTTTTTAAATCGTTTTTACACCTACTCTTACGGAGATTAGGTGCAAAAACGATCTAATAGATCCCCACAACGCTTAGATTTAGCACAAATTCAGCATCACAGGCTCCCAATTATAAGGACGATACCTGTATAAGCGAAACTATTTATATTAACACATCGACTGGCCCGTTGGCGCAGTGGGCAGTGACCCTGCCTTCTGCTCCGGGGTCGTGAGTTCGATTCCCGCCTCGAGTCTGGGTGTATTATCCATATGTATGTATTTATATATTTACAAATGACTACGATTTGACACAATCTTATAGTAAAATGTATACATTGTGCAAGCGGTTTTATCTTAATAATTTAATGTTTTAATTATGCATATTTTATAAGTATATTAACATTCGACACCTTCCTCTATATCCTTAATAATATAAATGTGAAAGTAACTCTGTCTGTTTCGTTTTCACGCCTAAGCCGCCTAACCAATTATGATGAATTTCGGTATACAGATAGATTGGATCTTAAAGATAAACACAGGCTACTTTTTGTTGCGAAAATAAAATTTGAAGTGGGAAATAGGAGTTAAATGTTTGTACAAAGGTCTGAGAAAACAAAGCGGCCGAAGTCTTTGAATTTAGCTATAATTCTGCCAATTTCATACTATTCCCTCGCGCGCAATTTTCGTAACACGGGACCGAAAGTTTTCGCTTGATTTATTAATCGCAATTAAAATTCGCATGATGTATATATACATAAGTCATCATTTATACATAATGCTGAAAAATAACGGTAAATATTTGTCGACTTGTTGACATCTCTATGTATATTACTCAGTAATAAAGCCACTTTGGTTCGGTATCTCCGGTTAATGGACTAAAACATTTAAAAAACAACCTTCCTCTGATGCACACAGAAGTCAATATCAAATCAACATACAAAATACTATGTTTTGTGACCAATTAATGTTGTGATTGCTTAAGAATCTAAGAATGGAAGTACAAGATATAAGCACAGTTTACTATATCTATAACGAAAATAAGAGTCTTGTTACGTTTTCTTTAGCTCGAATATGATCACTATTGACACCCGTGTACCTTTGCCGTGCTTTCAGCAGATTACTGCGATCCTAATGTAACTGTCAGTCCTGTAGAAAGAACTTACGACATCTTTTGCCAGTATAAATAAAAATAAATATATACAGGACTATATGACACACGGACGTCTGTTACTAAGGTAGACAACTTAATGCCTGTGTTATAGGTCCGCTACCAGCTCTTCCTGAGCTGCTCACATTGTACGTATGTATTTTTTGTATCTTTTATTTAATTATCGTACGCAAGTTTATGTAATTTACATTGATACACGTAGCCCTAAAAAGAGAAAGACTCACAAAAATGTAGAAAAAAATTATATGAAAGAGGATTTTCAATGAAATATAAATGAACAACGTTTTCCACGACACATTAAATTCCTATAAAAAAAAATAGACTCGATTAATTAAAGTTTTATTCATCTTTGATGGGGATCCTTGTTTTAATTTATTTGAACAATTATGTTTTTATGTAATACCATTTTTCTATTTTAATGAATATATTTAAGTTAATAACATAATGAGGTTCTTGTAATAGTGTATACTTTTAAGTAGCGGTTGTACTAATTTTAAGCCAATATTGTTTTTCCTATTGTTTCTTATTATGTATACAAATTGATGTTGGTATATCTCATAAATAAAATGAAATTATAAATTAAATTTACTGATACCTGCATTTATTTCATTAATTTACAGAATGATTACAAATTCTGGCCTTGTCGAGGTGCCGAACTTAAGCCACGTTCACGACAACGACGATGAGAACAAATCGCAGCCCTATTTACAGGCAGTGTAAGTTTTTATATGTAATTAGCGGGTCCGGCAGACGTTGTCCTGCCCGAAAGTAAGCTATCCTTTCTACATAATATCATTAAGTTGAAACAAACTGCACACGGTGTGCAAATTTGATTAAAATCGCAGTTAAGGAGTCCATTGCGGATAAACAACGTGACGCTTAATTTATATACATATACTACCGGACCCGGTAAACGTTGTCATGCCCGAACGTTGGGTTATTTACTATTTAATACATTCTATTACTCTGTAATATTAATCCCCGTTCACGTTTCGTTTCCGTTCCATATTCTTTTCGCTTTGCCATTCCTTTTTTAAATTACAAATCTGTAACGAACGCAACAAAATATGAGTTTGTACTTCTTCATTGTAACTGTGACCTAAATTGTGATTAACTTTAATGAACTTTGAAAAACTTTAGTCTTTTGATATTACATAAACAAAGTCAGTCTTGTGATGAGCCTCAAAGTGGCAACAAGTGAAATAAAGATTTGCGATCAAACTGTTTTTGGTCGTTGAGAGATCTTAACCTCAACCCTCATCGTATAGTTGATAAATAGCTTCCGTGCATAACTGAGGAGGCTATATCAATAACAAGCTGCTTCCCGCTACACCGTCCGCGTAAATTCCTTAATCTGACCCTATCGCATATATCTAGTAAGTGTAAATTACCTCCTTGGCAATTTTCATCATTGTACACCCCGAGGCTTTCGAAATTACGAGTTAGGTGACCTTTCGCATTTAGATGAAGAAAAAAAAAAACAAATTTAATTATAAATAATAAATTTATTCAATAAACATTTCTCTATAATCATGTTCGCACGAAAATCGGTCACAACGTTGCTGATTTACTTACAATAAATAAAATAATATAAATATTTACAGTTTCTTCTGGAGTTATATTTCACTAGAGATTCCTATTTCACTGACTCGCCGCTTCGCTTATTCTGAAAATAAAGTTACAGATTATACAACTTTTTTTATTTTACAAGTTGCAAACGAGACGACCATGAACAACTAGCGACACTAGAAGGCTAGCAGGTGCGTTGCCGGCCTTTAAAGAAGGATTTAGGCCACCGGGAACTCTCACAATCCGAACGAAACGCGTCAATACCATAAACCAAAACATAAGACTATATACAGACGGTCGCCTGTTAGTAAGATAGGTAACTTAATGCCAGTGTAACAACCGACTGATACACATACATATATATTTTTAATATATCAATACATATTTATACCTCCTCCTAATTTGTTAGGAATTGATCGTAAAATTGCATATGCAAATAAGAAATATCATTCAGGTTGAATGTGAATCAACATCCTCTGGGATTTTGTAATGTTTTTTATACGTATCCATCAAAAGAGCCCAATCGGGAGCAGTATCTAAAATGATAAATCATAGAAATTTAAGATTGTACGTAATTCTTTATGAGTTCCCAAAGTTTTTATCGTTTAGAAATTAGGCCACCAAATCGGTGATGTTATTAGCTGTGTCGGGAATCAAAACCAAGCATAGTTCAAGGAGTTCAATCCGCTACTGCAATCATTGAGCTATAGATCCTATAAAATGTATATTTTAGTAATAAATTTCGAAAAATATTGGTTTCCAAAAATAGTATGGTTATTTCAGCGGCACGATGCATGGAGTATTATAGCGGTGCGGTAGAGGCCATTAACGTGTTGGTTGTTCTGGGGAAGAGCTCTCTGCAATCAATGAGCGGAAACGAGAGAGCGGTTAAGGTATTTTTATTGATTTTTTATGGTTGTCGTCCACCAGGTTGGACTAAAAAACAAATTAAATAACATTTGTTAAAAAGGGTTTAAATCCATGACAAGCAGGAAATATTAAACTCCTTAATATTAATAGTAAGTAGTATTAGGTATGAAATTTAAAATACATTTAAAATTTTTAAAAAGCATAAAAAAAAAATACCTCAAAGGTATTTTTTACGCTTTTTTGTAAGAAAAAAAATACCGACGAATTAACCCTCCCCCCTTTCTTGAAGAGGTTATTAATTAATAAGGGAAAAAATGTAAATTTAAATTTTTGTCAATTTTCCTTTTTTTTTTATAAACAAAGGGGCCTTCCTTTTAAATGTACTAAGGAAATAGGACGATTATCATTATTCTATTTTTGAAAATTTCGGAAATAGATTCCTAGTCTTTCTTATAAGAAAAAATATATTAAAAGGGTAAATGTAATATATTTAATACCATTTGCAGGTGAAATCTGTAATAGTGCACGAGAACTACAACGACGGCGGTTCGCCCCGAAACGACATTGAGCGTGTCAAGACACGCTTATATAGAAGGGTTCCGTATCTGATACGCTATAAACGTATTTGTTAAATAACTTCAAATATTGCTGTCCGATTTTGTTCAAAATAACGAGTAACGAGTTTTTAGTATGTTCTACTAACATTAAAAATTTCAAGTCTCTACGTCTAATAGTTTGGAAATGCAATGGGGGACCATCTTAGGGGCAAACGGACGGACAGAGCGAAATTATAAGGGTATTTCGTAGTACTACGGAACCCTAAAAATGACTAGTCAAGTTTTCTTACAAATTATTACCTTAATGAAGATTTAAGAGTCTTTTTAAATACGATAAGATAAGAAGCTAAAAACAGATTGTACAAAAAGCGTTTTTGTATAATAAGGTTTAATTACCGTTAGCAAAATTTTATACCTTCCCTGCCAATAAAAGACATAAGAGGCACCTAACAAAATATAAATTAAACAATAAACGCTCCATATTTTGAGCCCCGAAGTTTAAAATTCCATGTCCCTAAAAGTAATCAGCGTACGCTTGGCCGTTTTCCAAAGGCCTCTAGAAAAGGCTTTGTAATGAGATAATAAAAGACAATTTAATGATAGGAGAGACGGAGAGTGGACGTAAACGTGACTCGTGCTTCTACGGTATATGACGCGTAAGCAAAATGTGTCGGATAAGGGATACATGACGTGTACGGGATATGCGTCAGTTTTTGTAACATCCTCATCCACTGTAATATTATGAATATAAATCTGAGATTGGTTGTTAAATTTTGATGGCTTATTAAATCATTTCATAACAATGAATTTTTGTATACACCACGCCAAAAAATAGACAGGACTTAAGAAAATTTTATATTAGAAATCTATACAACACGTATTTCTTTATCATATTTTTATATAGGTGAATTATAAACCCATATAGATTAATTTTAATGACAATGAAATGGGAAAGGGGCTGGTCTACTCATGAATTCAAA
>JANCMC010006047.1:8309-23531 GCA_024363005.1 Charaxes varanes
TTATTTAAAACATCATCATAACCAGTTAAGTAGCTGAGACATGAAAACGTAACAAAGATTTTTGATTCTGGTAACATAGTGTTTACGCGCTAGTTTTCATATTTAGTTAATTCACTAAAATTGATTTAACCGTATTTTTATGTTTTTATTTTATTCTTTAGGATCTTATTAGCTTAAACAGCTTTGAATTATGAGATGCATATATTTATTAAGAGGATTATAGAAAGAAAATGTATTTTACGTAAAATCACACTGTGGCACTAACCTAATTCTATTTAGTTTTAATTTTAAGTGTTGTGAAATATGGACAAGTCTAGAAATATAAAGCAACATAAATTGATGATGTAATATGTATAATAATTTATAACTTTACACACAGCTTAGCATTTTACGATCGATAGTTTAAAATGTTACCATAAAAATAGGTTGTAAACAATTTAAGAAAATTTACTGTTGTTATTTTGGAATGTGACCTTTATCATAGAAAGATTATTATTAGAACTAAACCTGAATTAGATAACATTTAAATATCAAACTGGTCATATTTAAAATCAATCTCAATATTTGCTAATTTAAGAAATTTATGTTTCAAGTAGCCCAGGAGAGGACAGAATGGTGTGACACGACAGGCTGATATAAAGAAAAAGAAAATTGTTATTACTTTTTTCATGTTTCTTATCAAGAATATCTTCACGCACTTATATAAATTATGTTATAATTCACTTTAAATACTTTATTGTCAGGTCTTGGGCAATTTATCAACATGTCATCAAGTGGCCAAATTCTTGTAGCAATTTGGCCTTTCGGAAAATATTTCGACGGTGACATATGGTATTGGAAGATAACCTCTAATTATTTATTATCAAAGTCTAAGCTATGATGTTTAATTTTCGGTCATGTATATAACATTCGACCAGACTACCTAATAAGAAAACTACGACACACGTCCTTTTCATTCTTGTATATATTTACATATTTGCAGTAAAAGAATCACTATTCGGTATAATTTTTATGCACGCCTAATACTACGTGTGTAATTTATTTACATAATTATGTGTTTTCTCCTCGAGCCAGTTCTTATTCCATTGTTCTTTTTTACTATGTTAAATACCTGCTACGGTCAATGCTCGGAGGAAATTAGAATATCTAGACTTGGTGTCAAATTTTTTTAAATTTTGAATTCTACTGTTGATTACGGATACAAAGAAAATAAAGTATAGGTCTATAATATTTATTTTTATCACATGTTATTCTTTATATAGAACGCATCTTAAATATGGGTTTCTATTTAGTTTAACACTCTACGATAAAATAAGATATGCCAAATTAAGTAGAAAAGCCTATATTTTATACTAAAAAGCTTATTAAACTATAATTACATGATACATCCTTAACCAGGTCAGCGCACCCTCAGGTACAGATCAATATCAATGTGATTTACAGTCTGAAGGCACATCATGATGTGCGGTAGGTTTTGACCCCTGCACCAAATGTCATTCGATCTGATACAATGTGTAACTGACGTACGTATTTCGTGAAATGTACTAGAGAAAATCAATATGATTAAAGCAGCAACGCAATCGCCGGCTCGTTTTCGTGTCCATGAGTGTCGCTTGTTGCTCAGGTGTAAATTTTGTCAGGTATAAAAATGTGCCAAAAGTATTGAATTAAGAGTAAGAGATTATTTTATCTCAATTGATTAAGTATAAAGACAGTGGTGAAAAAATGTGGTGAGTATACCTTCATAATATATTTAACAGTTTATGAATATATTTTAAATAGTAAAAATTATAAAATATTGACTATGATAATGGATATACTATTAAAACTTAAAGGCGTATTTACTAACGTATTTACGCAATAAATTTGTACAGTCCTTAAACTGAATTTTAGGTTTAAGTAACATTATTTTATATATAGATAAAATAATGTTTAACTTTTGCCTGCTTTTGAGCAGACACAATCTAATTAATGGAACATCAGTTTCGTCATATTCGCAAATAAATGCATTATCATTTATTTTATAATTTGAAAATTTTTTGACAATCGTGACAGTGAGGATAAAAAAACTACTAAATAAATACAAAACTTTGCAAGTACAAGCAATTAGTAACTTCCAAGCAATAAAATAAAATGGAAGGATGCTACTGGCAGATGCCGTCAGTTGGAATCGTTTAAGAATTAAATGCCTTCCATACATGGTGTGCAGACGCGAGCGGAATAATGAGACGAAGCATGTTTATTTTAGAGTACAGCCTTACTTCAATGTACCGGTTCTTGTTGCCGACTCGGTTGACATACACTACTAGTGGATAATTTAAATACATCCTTTGATAATGTCACTAAATTATATAATAAGTTTTATCAATTTATGTAAATATATTGTTCTATTGCGTCCACAGGCTAGAGATTTAAAATGATAATAAATTATATTGGTGATGCTTTTTATATTATTATGATTTATTGCAATAAAAATAATTACAAATAAATGCTTTAAAATATTTTGAAATATTGCGAAGAATAAACTTTTTTTAAAGGTATTTGTTTAACATTTAAAATTTTGTTTAATATTTTATAGAAATTGCATATAAATGTATAGTAAAATCATAGAACTTAATAATCTGAAATAAATGTTATAGATGCATTAATATACTGTCTTACACAATGATTGTTCTATGTATATACAGATATATGTGTGCCTCTAATGCAAAGGGCATGAGCTGAGCGCATCGTGTCCGACCTTTAACTGTCAACATATATACTTTGTGTTTAATACTAAATAGCTAGAGCATTTAACATTTAACGTAACATTCTGTTCTATTGTAAAGATTCTGGTGTAGTCTAGGTATTTTTGTGATTTTTACTTAATACTTTACTTATTTATCACATACTTTTGTATTTATCAAGAACACATATTTAATATTAGCTTAGTTGATATCAAAGTTCCAAGTTTAAAATCAATTTTGAAGAAGCGTGCGCTACGCGTTGATGTCTTTTCAATGGAAGTAATCTTTGACCCGATTTTCCACTCGAGGTAAAGTTTTACATAATAAAGCTATTCGAATAGTTATATTACATTATAGATACCTCTAAACACAAGCTAACATTTTCTAGATAACGTAACAGATATAACACTAAGCTCTATGACACACTTTCAAAAATTGCTTTTTTATTTTACTTAGAAATTAGATACGTTATAGGAAAATCTTGAATAAAGTAGAGGTAGGTAAAAGAGTTATAATTATGTCATATATGCGTACTCGTAGGATATGATAAATGTGACATACATTTCTTCGCATAAATTAATATGTCTCTAGATGTATATTACTATATGTGTCTTATCAATTTGTAGACAGCTAAATGTTTGAAATATCAGAGGTTTAATATAAAGTAATATACAACATTAAAAATATATATATTAATATTTGCTTACTGTTTGTTTTTAATATCATTTTAATTTTTTTTTTTAAATATATCTTTGCACTTAAAATGTTACAAAGGGTTATAAAAATAAATAATAGAAAGTAAAATATGTAAAAAACCTACAGATAGAAAATATTTTCTTTATAAAATATATATACATATATTGTAATGATACATGATTTTAAGCTGCGGGTCATTAATTGAATTATCTATATATATTATAACATATGATAATAGTTCAAATAAGAGAAATTTACATTTAAAGTATATTATTATACAATATTTTTATTGATAATGTTCTTTTTATCGTTTTATTTATATACTTAAGTATATTAAGGATAATTATACACAGAAATTATGTAATTGATTTGAATAGGATATTTTAATAGTATCCGTTATTTTCAAATCCCTTATAACAATGTACAATTGATAAAGTTTTCTCTAGGTAAATAATTGATTTTTATTTCAAATATTATAAGTTGTTTTTGATTATTATTTTTGAAGACGTACTTAAGAATATTATAAAAAATTGAGAGAGACGTTTATGTCAATAAACATATTTTCGTTTAGGATAGGAAGAAATTACATTTATTTATGTAAGAAAAATTAGCAAGCTTCATGTCTGTCAGTAAATGCATTTTCCAATAGGTCGAAAGGTTACAAATTTGAACTCACCCTGTACACAAAAATAAAACACACAGTCACTAGCACAAGTGTTATGGCAAGTCCGCGTCGCGCGTGCTGCGGGGTCAGAGTGCGCCGCAAGCCAACTCGCGCGAGTCCGCAGAGAAAGTGCTTATATAGCCTCTGATGCGCGCAGCATCCGAACAATGAATCCTTTTGGGATCTATTGATTGGATGCGGCCTTATCTTATAATTAAGTAGGATGTGCACACTTCAGTTTTTACAGTATCATGTTTTAGTCACTACTAATTGACGCTTTAGCGTAAACAGATTAATCATTTAGTAAACTATGTCTAAAGATTGTAACTATCTGCAATAGAAAAATCTATTGTATGTTGCATTTTTTTCTCGTGAATATTGTACCTAACGCCTGAACCAATTTTGATAACATTTTCAGACAATTTTCATTGGTAGAACAGTTTACTTGTATACAGTATACGTAAAGTACGTTACACTGTACTCAATTCTTCTAAAGCAAAAAACTAATAAATCAATAACTCTCTTAACAATGTTTCAAAGTTAATAATAAATAAAGGTTAGAAGAGAATCAAAACACTTTAGGATATCACTCTGACCTTCTATTTATTATTGAGTTACTGAAACCTTAAACCGATGCAATATTTTTCGTATTATTCATAAAATATTCAAGCATAAATACATATATAATAAAGATGTCGGGCCCCTTATACGGCGCTGAAATAAACTTAATTTGGAGTTAGTGCTTAACACTGGCCTTGTTGACGTAACCATTATAAATATCCCAAGTTTTTGTCCTTAATCCGTAACATAAAGTATCGACGATTTACCGATAATCCTGTACTTATAAAAATCGATGTATGCACATTTGTTCCCGATAGATTCCAAAATAGCTGCATCGATTTTGATGATATTGGAGAACAATACACATATTTGCACAGTGTAATCTTTGATAGAGTACATACTGATCAAAATGATATATTTCGTTTATTTTATTTCACTCTTTTTGTACGAATTAATCCAAATTCTATTATTAATGCTATCCGTGTTAAGCCGGGGCGGATTGCAAGTATTGAATACGCTAAATAACGATTTATGAATATCCTAAAATTACAATTTTTTTATAGATGTAGTTGCCGGGTGCATATGGGGAGTAGGCGTTTAATAAGGCAGTTAATATTATCAAGAAATAAACAGAATGCAAAGTCCATTATTGAAACATCAATCATTATGAAATTGATATTCCTAGAATATGAATTATGTACTTTATACTTGGTTACTGTTGCTAAGTCAGTTTTTGTCACAAATCATATCAAATGTAATATATTTTGTGCATTCCAGAGAGAGCGGCTTAAATTGTCGGCATCTTTTGGATAAACTGGAAATTAGAGATTGTCAGATTACTTTTCCTCTTGTACTACAATAATTTTAATTGTATTACAAGAAGTGTTTCAAGAAAGTCTGAAACAGCAGAATTTCATCACCTAACGTCAACATCACACACCATCTCAAAATTTCTTCCACATCTCCACGTCCTACAAAATTAATAACGTACGATATGCCTTCCCGATAGGAATTTTCCTACCTCGCAAAATTTTTTGTGGAACCAGTTTCCATTTTCACTGTTTTCTCAACTGTATTTTTACTTAGCTTGGTCGAGAAAATTCAAGCTACAGCACTACGAAAGCACATTTGCCTATATCGTCCTTCGCACGTCAGCTACGAGAATAATTACGTAATAGGTAATTTTTTTTAACGCGACGATTAGTATTACTTTAGATCGACCATGAACACGCTTGGTGTTAAAAATAAAGTAAATAATATAAAATTATTTTATTTCAGACTGTGGCCCATATGTGTCAGTATACATTTTTACTTACTTACTATGTTAGTGTTAACTGATGATGATGTCTAGAATGTTTATAGCTAAGAATAAATGTGCAATAATTCTCTTTCGTGAAACTAACTGATTTCTATAGACTATAGAGTGTCATAGAGAAACGCTAAGAAGTTGAGTATAGAAAGCATACATCAAAATTTCCAAATTGGTTCTACTGGAAGTTTACCATTGTTGTTAAATATAAAAATATACGACTATACTCTTTTCTCTACTTAAACTTTAAGCACATTATTTTATTTTTGTTAAATATAGTAATAAATTATACTTAACTAAAATAAATAGCACTCGGAATATAATGTTACAAAAATTTTTACCACAAATCGCGAAATTATGCAAAGTAATTGAATATTTACCAATTTTACTCTCTATGAAAATTGTTTCAAGGTCGAAATTGCACTACACGCATATATTAAGTTTTAATGAAGTTTGTTTTAGTTACCATTTCAAAATTTACTAAAATATTTTTGATGTCAAAACTAAAATGCTTTCTAGTTTATATCGTGTAACTTGAAGTTACAACTTGTATACCAATATATAATATATTATCCAGGGAGTGCAAATTCTTCCCCTTTATCTTCGATAACTGCTTAGATCCACTAATGGTACGCGACCCCCTACTATCCTAGCTGCTATTGTCACTAACCCTAAACCGTCCATGACAGTAGCATCAGCATCCTTTTTCTCCTTTCCACCTACTTTTATATCCTTTCCTCCTATTTATTTATCTAATAAAGGTAGCGCCACGCTTGCAGTCCTTTTGGTCTACAGCCGAATTGTGTGGCGCGTCCATGTACCAGTACCTCATTCTCACATAAGATCGGCGTATTTTTGTCGCGTTTCGTTCGGTTTCTGAGAGTTCCCGGTAATCACTTAGGTGATCCGCCTGCCCGCCTTTGTAACATAAAAAAAAACTAGATATAAATGTAAAAGATTGCGTAGTATACCGAATTTGTATAAATATAAATATGCTACAATAATATGGTAATTGGATGTTCATTATATGATTCAAAATGCTAATGGGTGGTATTAAGAAAAGGTCAAAGATTTTTTGGAAAATTTATTTTCAAAAACTGACCAAATAAGATTATGCAAGGCTATTTTTATGATAACTGATAAATATAATTGCGCGGAAATGCTTCGTAAACAAGAAATGATTAAATTATTTTGCATAAATTGGCGTTTGATCGATTTGTTTTGGACCGCGCCTTTAATGATGTGCAACGAGCGATGAATTGAGAAAAAAATAATTTATTAAATAATTCGTTGTCGTCGCTGGTCAAATCCTTAAATATGTATGTCATCTCGCATACTAAAAAAAAACAATTGATGTCTGAAAATGTAATTGAGGTACAGTCATTTTCAATATTGCTACACCCTTACAATTCACTTGTTTATACTTAATCAATAATCTAGCTAAGATTAAGGTTTTGTCTATTACTTGAGATAAAGTTTAAGCATAAATTCAAATGCCTATGTTAACACAAATTATGGGAATGTTAGGAGATTAAATTGCAGACGTTGCCTTGTCCTTTCGTGTCACAATCAATCATAAAATTGCGGTTAAATGTCAATACAACATACAAATTTAGGTAATATCCAAATAATGCAATGAAACCAAAAGTATCGAGTCTCTATAAAATTTTATGCCATTCCATTAAGATAGAAGTCCGTAAAAAATTAATAGTATCGTTTTAAATTTAACTTATGAACATGTAATAATGCAAATGTTCTCTAAGATCATGGATTAGATTCATTATTAACTAGCCTTTGTCGCGACTCCGCTCGAGTGAACTACATATTTCAAGTTCATCTCTTTCCCTTCCACTAAATCGGTCCTACTATTTTTATGAACACAATTTTAATCACTACAGTGGGAATAGGACACTAAATAGTGAAAATCAAAGAAAGAAATTGTATAATTATGCTGGACGATCGAATGGCTTGGCATAACCAAATAGGACACATAAATTCCAGAATACGAAAACTCAGCTGGATTTTTAAATCATTAAGATTCGTTGAAAACTCCTTCGGAAAATTTACGTGTCTTTAGTGCAGTCTACATTAGGCTACTGTATTCCAGTTTGGGGTGGTGCTTCTAAGGAAACCTTTCAGGAAGTGGAGAGAAATCAGAGGTCATTATTAAAGGTCATGCTCTTCATACCCTTTATATTACTTTCTTCTGAATAACTCTATAAATCCTGTGAAATCCTAACTGAAAGAAAACTATATATATTGCGCTGTATTTTGAGAGTTCATAAAAGCTTACTGTTTGTTCCGGAACCTAACGTACACAAGAGAAACAAGGGTTCTATTGCACCATATGTCAGTCCCGCCAAGACCATGTTTGCCTCCCGTCAATTAAATAGGGACCCGATAAATGTCACTTTGTGATATTAATCGTAAGGTTGTAGAGATCGTGGGGGTTCCGAGGATGACGTCAGATCAAGTCTGGGTGTATTATCCATATGTATGTAATTATATATTTCTAAATAAAAAATATTTGTGTATAACAGGCAGCTGTTACCTATAACACAGGCATTAAGTTGTCTACCTTAGGAACAGCCGTCTGTGTGTCATATAGTCCTGTATATATTTATTTTATAAAATTGTTATAATATATTTACAGAATATATTTAATTGAACAACAAGATGAAAAACCATGGAATAAAGGACTGCTGTACAACATAGGGGTAAAACAGGCGATTGCTGATAGATTTCCATGCCTCGTTCTTCATGATGTGGACTTACTGCCTTTAGATGAAAGCAACTTGTATGCTTGTTTAAAACAGCCACGCCATATGAGTGCCAGCATTGACAAATTTAGATATGTGTTAATATACAAAACTTTAGTGGGTGGCGTTTTAGCAATCACCACTGACCAATACAAAGAAATAAATGGTTTCTCGAATAAATTTCATGGTTGGGGAGGTGAAGATGATGACTTAGCAAACAGATTACTGGCAAAAAGTATAGACATTTTAAGGTTTGTTTGTCTTACAGATTTACATTAGTACAGTGGATAAATTTATATTTAGATGAACCAGCTATGGTCTCTTAATTGAACAAAACTAAAAAAGTAACTATTGTATTTATTATAGATCTATATAACTGACCTATGTACTACAAAAAACAATTAGTTGTCTGTAAAGTCAGATTTGGACGATAATTTTATGTGATAACACTGAACATGCAGCCAGGTTCATCAATTTATAAGACGTTATCACGTCAAAGAGTAATTTTTTAATTACCAACAGTAAGTTTTACCTATTCTGAAACTTTAGAATGGAATCAAGACAAATCAATCTATCTATTCCTGCTAAGCTATCAACTAATGTGTTTTGCATAATATGAACAACATTTATCTGTGATGTGCCATAATAATTATAATATATTTATTTTAGATTTCCAAACACTATGTCAAGATACACAATGCTGCATCATAAACAAGAAAACAAAAATAGTGGGCGATACCAAGTTATGACAGAGAGTGAGAAAAACAACGCAAGAGATGGACTTAATTCTGTTTATTATGAATCTGTCAATGTTAAACCACACCGGTTATTTACTTTAGTTGGAGTTAGGATATGATCCTGGCTATCAAAAAACAGTTTTGGTGTATGTGTTAAGTTTTTATGTCACAAGGGGGCATGAAGTTTACTGTATAATCAAGTGGTTTCTTTAACAATAAACAGAGTGATTGAAGAGGATTTTCTAGATGATACAAACATATCTATATTGCATGCGTGCGAAGCCGAAGCGGGTCCCTAATTATTAATAATAAAGCAATAGCTTAATAGCACAAACTATATCTTTTTTTGGTACTCGCAATTATAATTTCGTATTATGACGACTAAAGTTTTTGTTTTATTCTCTGCACTTCTCTTACTTAATCAAAATCGAGCGATTTCGCGAACTAAAACTATTTTGTTATGGCACTTGTTGAAAAATGTAAATACACACATATGAAAGTCGTGTTTTAACACTTGATACTTCAGAAGGATATTTATTTTATTTAGTGTAAGGAAAAACTGATGTAAAAAGTATTTCCTTAGACGTCCGGATGACTGTGTGTGTGAATCTGCCACAATCACGTTCGAAACAACCAACTTATCACGTTATTGTTTTTTTATTAGCTTCAGAATTACGGCGCGCTGTTTCATATTGAATATGATTTAGCGGAATGTTATGCTATAAGTATTGTATTGTAAATTATGGCGCTTATCGCCAATCGCGGCCTGCATAGCTGTTAGCTAGTAAGTGTTCAAAAGATATGAGGCGCGTACTTTTGATTTTACTATTTAATTATTTGTTTTAATAGTAATAAAAAATAACTCTTATACCAAGAATGAAAAAGTTTTAACTGGCGCAGAATAATAAATAAACGATCGTCTATTGCATACGGAGCAACATTTTGCGCCTTCCTATCGGCCTGCCGTCAGACTCACTGCATCCTCGGACGCGACCCCGTCCGCCGCGGACTTAAGGACGGCGGTTCTTAAGGTAGGTAATACCTGTGTCGTTAGTGCTTAGGGGCAGTGCGGAACACTAAAGAGTACGACTAATGTTCTACTCTTTATAGAGAGAGGCCCTCGCCCAGCTGTGGGAGCGGGACACAATAGGCTAATTAAAAATAATTACTCTTGTTCTAGTACCTCATCCAATTAGTTACCATGTATGCGCCGTGAGGGAGACGGGCGTTGGCGCATGCCTTTTCAATTCAAATGTCATCAATTCACATTATTTTTTTTAAATATACACTTGTGAAAGTCCTTTTGCAGCTTATTTCTTGTAATGTGTCATATTCTGGTAATAATATATTCGATTTAGAGCTAGCCACATTTAGGTGTATATATTTTCCATTATAACAAATTATAAGCCGCGCTTAAGCGTAATCTAACGTCAACGCGGCTTCGTCTTTCAACGTTCTCATTTCATCCATGAAATCGTTAATATTACTGTCATTGAAAATTGTCACTTAGTATGAAACATCCTCAACATCCATCCCCAACACCGGAATTTGTGACTTTATCGTTGCTACAAACTTGTATTTTGTTTTTTTCTCTGCAACTTCGGTATTTTCAGATTCTTTGGGATTTTGTTTTTTGTCGCATATCATTTTAAATATAACCAATACATCAATGGAACCGTATTTTTAGCTGCATGCTTGATCTCAAGGCTAAAGGCTTTTGGTTTTTTTGAATTTCATTATACCATTTTTATTGGCTAGTTGAGTTTGATTTTTTGTTAGTTTTTTGGTTCAATATCTTGTCTTTTTTATTATTTTCACATTAATCAATAGATTCTTCGTCTCCGTCCATGTTGTTCAACCATTTCTGAATTGTCGTAAGGTATTTTTCCTTTCGAGTGCTATTGCCCTTTTTTGACGGATTTTGTACCTTTTTCTTTTTGGTAAGAACTTCAAGACCCTCCTTATCGTTTTTACGTTTTCTCTTTTTAAGACTATCACCAGTAGACATAGTATTACCATCTACTTTGTTAAAGAAATCGGGCTGAACTGAAATATGTTCCAAAGTGTCGTCCTGTTTGCTACTTTTCTGGACATTTACAACTTCAAGAACTTCAAATGATTCAGTATCGAATATATCGTCCCACGCTACACCTGTGGATGCTTCGCCTTTACCTCTGTCTCTTACGTCTTCGTTGATTGCATTTGGTCTGTGAATATTTAAAAGCGAATTATTTTTTACATCATTACCATTTATTACACCAACACCATCAACGACTGTTTTTAGTAAATCATTGGACGATGCAAAAGGTGATAACACGTCTTTTTTAGGTTGATTATCGTGGTATTCAGAGTTGATGTTGTTCATACTGTTACTTTCACGAAATAATGTAGTAGTATTTAGTACATCAGCGTAATAAATCTAAAAAAGGTGACAATTCATTTCAATAAGATAATTATTCATAAAACTTATAAACAATAAAAGAGACTATTTATTACATTAGAACTTTCTTGTTTTGATAACTTGTGTGTGACAGAGACGTAGTAGCATTCTTGATCTTTCTACATTCTCTTTCTAAAAGTAGGAAAAAAGTGGTTAGAAGGACAAAGAAAAGAGAGAAGTGCTTTTAAAATTAATGATAGATGATAAAATACAAGTGATTGAGCTAACTTTTAGGGATTAACATACTCAAGAAAGCAATTTCTTCATACACGCGCATAAATACGCGCTATTTATATTTCTCAAAAACACGATATAGTTATGTAATAGGCTTATTATAATTAATAATTTTATCCACAATAAATAACGTTAGGAATGTTAATAAATCTAGGAAAACAATTTAATTATTGTAAGTGATAAATTAAAACCCACCTTGTTTAAATTGAAACAAAGATATCATTACTTTACGACCAAATAAAGATAAATAACTTTCGTATTTTTGTTTCGTTGTTTGATTATGCTCGTACAAATCTCGTCTATTCATTTTTTTTTTTGATAACATGTAGTTCTCAACAATTGATATCCGATTATATTCTTAGATTGTAAAGCCGTACAATAGTAGGCGATACTTGTAATTCCCGCCAATATCTAAACCATAGGTTCTAGATAACATGTTTGCCTTTGATACTTTACGTGCGAAATCTAAAATAATATTTCTTTTTAATTCTTGTACTAATGGTAAAGATGAAAATTAATGTTGTTAGTTTACATTGCAATAGATTTAATTTATAGTAAGTAATCACACATAAATCAATTAACAAAGAAATCATTTTCATGAAAAACTAAACTACTTTGCTTTAATCCGCGAATGAATTTGAGGGAAAATCGGTGTAATGCTGCAACCCGAAGGCTACACCACCAAAGCACAGGACTACACTAACTTTCCGATGTGCCTCAATGCACGTTTCGCTTCGACACCGAAGCATCGTCAGGAGATAGACTCTACAAAGGTTGATAGTTTCCTTTATGTATATACTCAATTTATTTCGCCAATGTCACTAAAACTTAGTAATGTCACCCAAGTGATTATAAAATACAATTAAATACTCTCTGGTCTTTACGTTTACTGTGTTACATTTACTTGTCAACAATGTCAAATATCAAGTTAGCAGTTAGCAATAGTAATGTCAATTCTGTGGACAAATATGAACGATATCTCTGAACGACGATTTGACTGAAAAGAATCTTTTGTAAATTATAAGTATATAATTTGTTTCCTATCTATCACATGATTAAATACAACAATGGCATTGAACGTAGAAAGTTGCGACAGTCTACCCCATATAATGCATTGACAAGCAAGCGATCCTAATTATATAGTCGACTATATAGGTTTATTATAGATCTTTTTGAGATGGACAATTCCGTAGTACATTATTTTGTTCTATCTCGTAAGGTTTAGCCAGCGCACGCGACGGAAGCGCACAAAAATGCTTTTTTTAACACATCTCGTTACAAATCATTGAAATTCTCCACGTTTAACTTCTATAACATAAATGCATTATACTTATAAACCTTCTCCATGAATCGCTCTGTTTATTGGTGAAAACCGTATTAAAATCCGTTTCGTAGTTTGAAAGCTCTGCGCGTATAACGTTAGGAAGCAACTTCATTGCTATGTATTGATTAAATAGTGTGAGGAAACTAGATTTGATTAGAAACACGTAGGCAACGTTTATTTCGAAGGGACTAAAAGTGTTTATCGGGAAGGCAGGACGAAAAAACCCCCACAGCGACGTTGGAGTGAACTTTTCACGATAACTCGGCAGAGGTCAGGGCCTCGATAACGTCCTTTTAGAGGCGAGATTTTTTTGTCCAACTACATAGAGGTGATAAGAGAGAAATATAATTCGTGAGCTTAGTGGGAATTTCACTTTCCTTGTGCCCGCCTTGGAAATTTAAGCAACCTATCTGGAATTTTCTCATATTTATTTATTCACTAGCTCTATGCGGCGACTTCGACCGCGTGATTCCAGTAATTTTTTTATTGCCTCTATTACACAATTAAAAATATCTATAGTACAACTAGATGAGCCTAATACTAAAAGCATTCTGTTAGCTTACCTAACCACGGGCGTGAAAGAAAAAAAAATGTAAGAAAATATTTAAGAAAAAAAACTAAACCTGATGTATAAACGTATTTATAAATATACATTAAATTAATTATATTTTTATATTACAAGGGGCAAAAGGGTGGTTCATCATCTAAGTTACTACCGACGCCCATATTTTTATATTGCATAATTTCATTGTAGTAGACTTACAAACGCGTTTAAAATGTTCACGGAAACTGTGACCATCGAGAACTAGTGGATACGACCGTCTTCTTAAGAATAACGTTAGATGTTAAGCTTCAGTGGGGGGCTCATATAAGCAGTTTATCGAATAGACTTAGCTCTGCAAAAAAAATACGCCAACTGACTGGTATTGAATCTGCTAGGTTGGTGTATTTTAGTATCTTTCACAGCATTATGTCATCCGGAATTTAACTATGCAGTAATGCTGCTGATATTGAAACTATTTATGTTCTGCAGAAAAGGGCTATTCGTGCAATATACAATATGAGCCCAAGAGTGTCCTTAAATTTGTTTTGTAATCAAAACAAATTTAAGGACTCTTTTAATAAAGGATTATAAAATAATGTACATGGCCAATATATTTTTGAATATCTTAGTTATGTTTATAGAAATAGCCATAATTTTAAAATAGTAGTTGATGTTATTGATAGAAATCTTAGAAATAAAAATCAACTCAATGCATAAGACTAGACTTCGTAATATCAACTCCACATTTATGTGTAATGATGTTCGCTTTTATAATAAACTTTCATGTAATATTCGAGAGTTGTTCTTAAATAAATTTAAAACCTTTATTAAAGGTAAGCTCATTCAAAACTCCTATTATAATGTAAAGGATTATTTGAATGATGAAAAAGCATGGAAGCAAATTCACCTAACATGATTCTCACACTTTTATGTCAAAAAAATATGTCAACACTTTTTAGAGTCGATATATTCGACTTTAAAAAGTGTAACGTCATTTAATTTTTTAAACTTGACAAATCTGGTATTAAGTCTAATTTAGCAAAAGTCCGCTCGATTCTATGGCGGTCGCGTCGCGAGTCGCGGTGGCTAGGAACGAAATTGCACCTTAAGAAAAAATTATATAATATTGTACCTTTATCGGTGTAAAAAAATAACCTAAGAAAAATTACAGAATTTTGCTCAGGTTAGTGTGTATCTACCTTTATCGACGTAAACAAAGGACTTTAAC
>JANCMC010006054.1:0-11291 GCA_024363005.1 Charaxes varanes
TTTTTTTTTAATATTGTCTGTTCAAGTATATTAAGTGCTCTATGTTGTGCATTGTGTATGTTCAATGTAAACATACCAGGTTAAATTTATACCATCTACTATTCAGCGGCAATATAATTTAGATGCTATCAAAAATTAAGAATTACAATGTGCACACATTGTTATCCTTCATATTTGATACCAACTATATTATATTGCTGTTGTTTGGTTTCTCATACCTACAACAATCTCCAGCTATCCACAAACACTAAGGTCTCATGAAACAAACTATACTATTATATATATTTTAATATATTTATGGAAAGGAATAAATCTATTTTATATTATAATATTATTTAAATTTAAAAAGTTATACAGACATTAAAAACAAAACAAATTTGGCATAGACTATCAAAACTTGAAGTGCCAGTTATTTAATGTTACAATTAAATCAACTGGAATCTTGATTATAATTTAAGTATGATAAAATATGTTTGTATAAGAAAGAGGCTCTATGGGATAGAGCTGATATTTTTTTTCTTTTATTCTGACTACCAATCCGCCCCGGATTCACACGGGTGCAATGTAGTATATTACATATAAACCTCCCTCCTGAATCACTTTGGACTCATTGATGAAAAGCGTATAAAAATCCTAAGCACACAAGAACGGAAAGCGACTATGTCTTATATTATGTAAACATTTAATGTTTTTTTTAAAATACTATGAGGAATACTTTTCAGGTATGTCTATTATTCCCTTTTCCCCTTCTATTAAGCTAAAATTAAAAGTTTATTTTAGAAATCGGTGCCAATATATCTTAGTGGCGTCGCAGTTTAGCTTTAGATACCTTATGGAATTCAGTCTATCCCTGCAACCGAGGCGTTAAGACTCTGAAATATTTTTTTTTATACATATATTACATAAAGTTGTATAATCGAACTGGCTGTATCTCGCGACTTCGCCCGACTGAATTCAGTGGTTTGTTAAAGATGGCCATGATGTCGAGTGGAATAGAAGGTTACACCAAAGCAAACTAGATGGCGCTGTACGGATGACGACGGCTCCCTGAGCGGTTTCCTGACGTGCTCGAGTATTGCGTAAAATCCCCTATTGGGCTCCCCTACCATTAGTTTATTATCAAGGTCTAGACTTGTGTTGTTCTGTTTGAAATTAAAAAAATAGCTTTCAAACTAATTTGCAGAAATAACATCCCACCATGAAATATCCTGGGGTCCTTAAAACCCACGAAAAAATTCAAGAAAATATTTCGTACCATTAAAAAACACAAGTACAATAAATTTGCTTATAAAGATTAAATTCATTCAAAATCTATACTAATATATAAAGCTGAAGAGTTTGTTTGTTTGCTTGAAGGCGATAATCTCAGGAGCTACTGGTCAAATTAGTTTAGTTAGATAGCCCATTTATCAAGGAAGGCAATAGACTATATGTCATCACGCCACGACCAATAGGAACGGAGCACCAATGAAGAATATCTCAAAATCGGGGTTTGTTTCTCTTTTGAGAGCTTCCGCTGCGTAAACGGTTAAAGTTTCGCAAAAGTCATGTATGACAGAATTGTTCCCCTTTGATAGTTTTTGAAGGCGAAGGTAACAACCAGTATTAAATGTTTTGCAGATGATGGCGTACTCTTGGATTCTCGTATGCTGGAAAATCCTGACGCAAGTGTGTGGGAGAACAGTGGAAAATTCCAAGGGGATATCGTACTTAGAGACGATCAAGTAGAAGAATTAGTTTCCAACTATGCTGGAGACTCGAGATTAGCCGTGATCGCTACTAACAGAAGATGGCCAAATAACCTGATTCCATATGATTTCGCACCAAATCATTTTAGTAAGTTCCAACGATTTTTTATTTATGAAGAATATTAGGAATACTTTTTAGGTATGTCTAATATTCCCTTTTCCCCTCCCACTAAGCTTAAATTAAAAGCTTGTGACGAATATGAAATTTGGCATATTTATCGTTTACTAATTGTTACCCGTAACTTCGTCCGCGTAAAGTTAGGTGAAAAATGTTAGCGTGATGATTATCCTATAAATGGGCTATCAAACACTGAAAGCATTTTTCAAATCGGGCCAGTAGTTCCCGAGATTAGCGCGTTCCAGCAAACAAACTCATCACCTTTATATATTTGTATATATATAGAGGATGGTGTGCGAATGCTAATATATTTATAAAATATGCACCATACATATATTAAATTACAAAAATAAAACCTCACGCACACCAATGCAACACAATTAACACACATATGAATACTCCTTATTAATAGGATGGTGTCAAAGCGTAGTCATGACAACCATGCCAAACTAATAATGCATTTAAACATGACATTTAATATGATTAAATTGTCAAATACCATCGTACTATACCCTATTCATTTTCTCTTGGGACAAAAGGTAAGCAAACAATGAAAAAGGTTATTTTATGTGTCATCATCGTAAAGTTAGACGTAAAATTCATGTGCCAAAAAAATTATAGAATATAGAAATATTCTAATGAGTCCAATAAATAAAAATGCACTTATTTAATATATTAATTGGTTTTTTTTTTAAATTCTTTTATTACATATATTTTTACGAATATTTTAAGCAACCTGATAAAAATAGTGCCTTAAAAAGAACCTAAAATTGCTAAGGTGCTTTAACTTTTTATTCTCCGTCAACTTGTTAAAACGAGTGCGCAAGTTTTTTAAGTATTTGTGTTATATCTTGTTATTTCATGGTTAAATTTGTTGTTAGATGTTGTGTTACGTTTTTTGTGTATTTGTTTTATTTTACTGTTACCAAACACTCAAAACGAGTGACAAACCTAAACTATGAGTTCGGAAACACTGGTATCTTTGTTTACCTCTTGTCTCAAGACTAAATGAATAGGGTATAAGAATAAAAATTTTGTACAAAGCTTGTATTAGGAGCGGGTGCGACAATACCCCAACGGCGGTGGGGTTTGTACCGGGCACCTTGCGGATTTCAGTCCATACCTTACACCGTCGAGCTACTGAGGCTCAAAATAGCCTCAATAGGCCATTTTAAGGCATTTCGCCACATTTCTCAAAAATAATGTTTCAATTAATGAGAAACAGACAGTGTATGTAGTCGCTGCGAGTGTACCGCCCACCACATCAAGTCGTGCATAGAATTTAAATATCCTATGTAAATATTGTAGATTGCATACCTCAGAACAAGCCTTACCACGTTTCAAATTGGTCGATTTATATTTGGCGAATGCTTGAAGAGTCGTGAAAAATGGGAAATGTATGAAAACATTAGATAATTTTAGCGAGTTTAAAAAAATTGTTTGAAGTAAATAATTGACAGCAATCGCTGCTTTTTTGCACATTACCGATTTTATTGTTGAAAAAATTCAAATGATCTTGAATAAATAAAAAAAAGGTTAATTCGAAGTCCCTCGTACAAGTGTGAGAGGACCCTAGAGAATAAAAAAAAAAAGCTGTTTTAGAAAGACGTCAAGTTTAGGAATATCATATCTGCTATTCCCAAGACTCTGTGATAAAAAAAAGCAATAAACTTACTATAGATTTTATCATATGGTCTTCGACAGATCTTTATTCCTGTTTAAATGATGGAAAGAACAAAATGTGCGTTTGTTTGATAAACCCTCTTTTAGTGTAAGTTTTTCAAGTAGTAATTTTATCTCTTACACATTTGTATGTATAATTTAATAAATTTAATTACCGCATGAAGGTACTATGTAAAAGTTTTAAAAAGCGCTACTGATGTTAGTTGATGCTGATGTTTTTTTACTTGTCTCTTCTTTCTAGCTTTATCCCGATATAGTATCCATAGTAGTACCAGGGGTCCGTTTAGGGTCGTTCAAGTATTACGTCTCGCAATTTGGTGGAGGGGGGGGGGAGCTAAAACGTTCGGGAGATAATAAAAGCGAATGCTTATATAGATAGAGTATCAGAGAGTGTTAAATGTTTTTGTATGTTTGCTTGAACGCGCTAATCTCAGGAACTACTGGTCCGATTTGAAAAATTCTTTCAGTGTCAGATAGCCCATTTGACAAGGAATGCTATAGGCTATCTGTATATCAACACGCTAAAAAATTTCACCTAGTTTTACGCGAATGAAGTTGCGGGTAACAGCTAGTTGCAAATAATAAAACAAAATCTGACAAAACCCTCGTTATCCAACGTACTATCTCGTCAATCTTTGGGTATAATTCAAACTCCGACTTCATTGTAGAATTTTGAAATAAAATTAACAGAACCCTCTCTCGTATCTCGCATAATGATAATAGTTATGGTAGGAGAGCCTTTGTAAGAAATGTCAAATATTATTTAAATTAAGTCAAAATTATTAATATAATTTCGACAAAGCAGTCTTTGTTTAAAAATAAACTTTCATGATATGTGACGTATTCTCTAAGCTTCAGTCTGTTTGTTACGGGTAATCTCGTAAAAAAAAAGAGACGGCTGGATTGATTTCGACGTGATTTTCACCGGAAAATAGCTGAAGGGGTAATCTCGGAAAAAAAAGATACGGCTGGATTGATTTTGAAGTGATTTTCACCCGAAAATAGCTGAAGGGGTAATCTCGTAAAAAAAAAAGATACGGCTGGATAGATTTCGACGTGACTTTCACCGGAAAATAGAAGACGTTAGAAGCAACAACACCGGTTAAATGTAACACACTTTACTTGTAGAACATCTAATTAGGGTTCCGCACATAAAATCAAAAGTTCAAAATTAATAACCGTTGAATTATGACGCGGATGTTTGCGGATAAAGTCTCGGCTTACAGCTAGTATATTTTCATAGTTGACTGGCCCGTTGGCGCAGTGGGCAGTGACCCTGCCTTCTGCTCCGGGGTCGTGGGGCTAACCAAATAAGGAAATAAAGTAAAATTTTATCACTCTTTTAGACATTCTATTTTACTGCATTCCTATATTAAAGGCTCGGGGACACTCGATACCTCTACTTTGGTAATGCACTCGGGCAAGTCCGGCAAATTTATGCTTGGCACCGGTGCTGGGAGCTGTAACAAAAAGAAATTAACCTTCAGAGTGTAGGTAACAGTGACGTCAGTTAAAGTCAAAGCCGAAATTATAGGATAATAGAATGTAGTAAATACGAGTCGTAAGTATTTCTAACGTTTGGGCAGAACAGCGTCTGCCAGGTCCGCTAGTACATACATATAACTGAATCTTCGACTGAAACAACTTTCAAATAATGTTATTATAGGTTGCTAGGGTTATTTTCTTTTGACCTTTTTTATTTCATCAAGTGTACATTTTATGGTATTGAAAATATTGTTCGTACATTACGCTGCAACTGACAACTACAACTGTGCAGCTATCGATCTAATTCATATTGAAAAATGTGGCATAATATTTATGACACCATCTATCTTCCACTTTAGAACCATTTGCAATATCATTAAAACAACGATAGAGATAATATATTAGATATTGTCTGCGACTCCATTCGCGTTGCATGCAATGAAAAGAATATATAAATATTTGTACATATTGTTTTGCTCTTTTTTTTTCTGATTAAGTTATTTAGGAAAGTAATAATTAATAGGCTTATTGTTACTTTTAATATTATATGTATCTAATTTCTGAACGAATTTCAGTTATAAGAGTTATGAGCTTACCCTTTGCTACGGGATTTTTAGATTCACTAGCAATTGTAAATAAAAGGTAAATAAATGTTCGTGCTCGGTTAATATTAAATTCAAGAGTGGTTTTTAATAATCACGCAACAATTCTCTAGAAGCAACGACTGGATTAATTTTTATCCGTCGCGGTATACATATCAAATCTAATATACTTTTACATGAAGTCATCTTGTTGGATATACTTTAAACGACTGCAAGAATCTTGTTGGCTATACTTTAAAGGACTGCAAGAATCTTGTTGGCTATTCTTTTAACGACTGCAAGAATCTTGTTGGTTTTATTACACTGGATACTATCAGGTTGCATGATCATTTCTAGGATTGTTTGTTTCCTTTCATCTACATCTTAAAACAAATTATCATGTTTCACTGGTTAAAAACCTTCCATCAGGTGTGATTGTGGTCTGTATTAGCATAAAAAAACGCTAAACTGTTTAAAAGCGCTTTCTAAAGCTGTTTACATCTAGATTACTGTAATCCCCCCTTTATTACTGTGCTCTGATAACGCATTAATGATATTCTATAATATAAAATATTATATACACATATAATTCTGCGCATTCGGGGTCGTGCAAGGGCGTTGTACGAGAATAATTCTACAAAGCGTTTTCCTATAACGGAATACAATAAACCTACGTTTTATAGGGGGGATTACAGTATTTAGACGTAAATAACTTCGCAACAAAAATTACCACACAACAACCTGATTCCATCAACAAATCACTTTCATTATAGCCGACGTATGAATCGAAAGTTGAAAATCTGCTTCCTTATATATATCACCACAGGAGATGTCACTTTAATTGGCTTTGCATAACTGGTGCTTAGAGACCGCCAGTTACGTGGACCGCGGCGTCATCAAATCCTTTCACTGGGACGAGTAAACGAATGCGATACATCTGTTTTGCAACACACAGCAAATAACAAAACAATTTTATCACGCTTCGATTGATAAATAGGCTCTGGTTATTTAACTGCTCGCATTGCGTGATGACTCCGTCCGACGCAGTTTATCGTGCGGTTTTAGTAATTAGCTGCGTTAACCAAACAAGCATAATATATTCAACGCTCCTTCTTCCGTTATCAAGAAAGATTTTAACATTTAAGTCGCTGATGAAAAATGAAAGTTAAAAAAAAGGCTGGGGACTTTGTTTAGCTGCGCAAAGTTTTGTAGAACTTTGTAGTTTTCAAGGCCAAAAATATACAAACAATTTTAGCTATGTCTGGCTCCGGCATTAGAGGTAGCGCCACGCTCGCAGTCTAGTTAATCTGCAGCCAACTTTGGAAAGCCCATCCGGGTACCAGTAACTGTTTCTTACATAAGATTGGCTTGAAGCGGCGGCAATGCTGTCACCTGTGATGCTATTGTTGTCACGTTTTGCTCGGTTTGTGAGACTTCCCGGTCTCACACTTTCTTTAATTAAAAAACTTGTTTTGTTACAGATTCCTCACGAGCATCATTACAGACAACGCCGAAATCAGGCCACAGGACTACAGTTCAGCTTTTAGCGGTGTTTTGACTGGCAACGAAGGAAATACGCAAGTCGTGTTGCAATTCATACAAAACAATCTAAGCGATGTTCTCAGAGTGTGAGTATAGATCACAGATTCTGTTTGTCGACACCTCCCACGTAAGTTGTTGTAACTCCAAATTCCCAGCTTTACAATAGAGCTTTACAAATAACCGAATTGTAATATATCAGTCACTTTTTAATATATTATGGTAAACAACAATATAATCGTCATTATAGAATAATAATTGTATACAACAATTTACTTGGGAGGTATCGATATATTCCCCAAATACAAATAATAATAAATAAGATCAGACAAAAAATAAGTGTTCAACTATAAGATTAATAAACTCGTTAAGAATGTATGTATACAATTGCTTACTATATTGTTTATTTTATTTAAATAAAGTCCATCATAGTATATCTGGCTGGCCCGTTGGCGCAGTGGGCAGTGACCCTGCCTTCTGCTCCGGGGCCGTGGGTTCGATTCCCACCTCGAGTCTGGGTGTATTATCGATATGTATGTATTTATATATTTCTAAAAAAAATATTTGTGTATAACAGGCGGCTATTACCTATAACACAGGCATTAAAATTGTATGATTCACAGACAACAGCAGTTGGCACCGAGTATGGTTTATTCACAAAAAAAACTTGTTATCAACGCGAAAGACACATTACGAGATAAGCGGGGGCACTTAACCTTCTTTAGGCGCGCTTATTTGAATTTTACGATAAGAAGTATAATCGAGTCTCGCGCTGTTGAATCAATTAAATAACATAAACTTTTTTTGCCAGTAATGCACATATACTTTACATTACCGAATTATGTCAAGAACTTATCAACGGTAATCATTTTTGCATACCTTTATTTATTTTTCGTATGTATTATGGTATCACTGTTGCCAACTCTACATTTTTGAGTGTAGAGTTTAAGTTTCATTAATATGTCAATTTTTTTATTTGTATTTTTTTTAAGAATATTAGGAATACTTTATAGGTATGACTAATATTCCCTTTTTCCCCTCCCACTAAACTGAAATTAAAAGCTTGTATTAGTGTGTAGCTTGTATGAGTGGGTGCGACAATACCCCAACGGCGGTGGAGTTTCAACCGGGTACCCTGCGGATTTCAGCCCATACTCTAAATTAGTTAGCGAATTTTGTTTACAAGTTTTGAATTTATATTTATTATTGAGGCTCTAACTATTTTTTCCTGTTTTTAAAGGTACACCATTAAAAAGACACAGATGTAGATTTTTCGTTTTTTAAATTTATATTTGCAGTATTCTAGAGATTTTTTTTGACAACGCAACAGTTTTGCCCTCGGAGTTTAGTCCCTTCAAAGTTAAAAATTAAATTAGACAAAAGTAAGTCAAAAATTATTTGGTCACACATCCAAACCAAGTATAAGGTATAGTCGACCTTTGTACTTTACCACTTTGGATGTCAGTTCCTACTTAAAGAAAATTTTGCTAAGGGTTACTGTTAGGAATTAACGTAATGTATAACAAGCAAAAATGAGCCTTTTAACTAATTGACGTGCAAACGACATTCGACCTTAATAGTAATAGCTCCAGCTAAAACCGGTAAAGATAATAATAATAATAAAGCAGTAATTCCAACTGATCATACAAATAAGCCACTTCCCCTAGGATTTCTAAAATATTAGACGTAGACAGTTGAAATTTTCCATGTTGACAGGACATGCTAAAACTCATTAGAAAAAATATTTTGGACGAAATTGGACAACTTTTGAAGTTATTCAAAAATAAATTTATTGCGTATCAAATACGGAACCCATCTACATAAGCGTGTCTTGACACGCTCGTGGTCACTTCTTATTTACTCACAACACGAATACTATAGTATTGCTTTTCGACCCTTTTAAATTGCACATCGAAGCCATTACGTTTTTTTTTATAGTCTACTAATCTACTCACTAGGTAGTCCAATTAATTATAAGACAATTTTCCATTGAACACAGTTGCGGCATATAAATGTAGAGAAAAGGCAGACGTAATTCCCTCATATTGCCTAAAAAAATCCTAGGACTGCAAGAGTCTGAGCCCTATTATATAACGATTCTTGCGTGTGTATATTATATATCATTGGTGTTGCAGAATTTATTTAATATTTGAAATGGTTTTGTTTTTTTTTTTGATTAAGAAAACAAGAGGCACCAAACGACGCTGTTCATCAGGTATTTTAATCGAGTTATAGACAAACCGACTTTGTTTGTATTAAAAATTACAGTGCAACCTCGATATAACGAAACACAAGGAAATCAAAAAATATTCGTTACCCGTGTAATTTTTTACAATGAGGTTTTTTGTAGAGAGATTAGATTTGACTAAGATTCGTTTTAATAAAGTAAAAGTGTCTGAACCAGTCGGAACATGAATGACTATAGTACAATTAAGGATACTTTATGTAAACGTTATAGCTTAAAAAAATGTAAAATAGAGGTAATCTACCGTATTGAATACTTTTTATCTATATTCCCCATTCGTTATAAAAGGGAGTTGATAAATTTTTTTGTTAAAATTTTTCTTAATAATATATTTTCTCTCTTATCTTAGGAGATCTTAAATGTTTTAGTCCACCGTGCTTTATAGAAGGATTTCAGTACTTCTAAATACTAAATTGCACCTGCTATTGGGCGTGTTATTCTAACGATGAATCCATGGAATACAAAGAAGTTCTTCTAATGCATAAGTTTTGTATTCAATAAAAATGCTTTTAAATAGGCCATCAAGCTAGCAAATATTTAGTTAGCAAGATTTATCCTCATACAATTAGGGTAGATCTCGGTGAAAATCACTATCCAAAAAGCAGCTTTATATAGCACTTTATTTGTAATAACTCCTTCCTTGTATACCCTTTCATTAATTTTCTGACCACAAAGATATAAAAAATTTAAAAAAAAAACGTTCTTTATAATACTAATGTTAGATTCGAGAGAAACCTAGAGAGCAGCCTCCGCCCCCGATATCTCTGTGGGTGTCCATCGCGGAGTTGAGGACGCCGGCCCACGGTCGCCTGCAGCTGACGTGCACGGCCACCATACCCGATGAAGTCGGTCCTGGGGAGAAGTTTGCTGACGTCAAGAAACAGACGGTCACAGGTATACCTAATCTGAAAACACACACGCATACACGCTCGCTCACACACACACACACACACACGCACACAAATATGTGTGTAAAATATTAGTATTCGCACACCATCCTCTTTAAAAAGTATAATTGTGCCAAATTTTAAAGGGCGGATTAATAAATTCCTCAGCAGCCGGCAAAGCACCACCAGACCATCTGGTGCTGCAAGTGTCCATGGAGGAAGCTGATTACCTGATCTTGATTGATTCGTTTGCTCATAATCCTCCGTCAGCGCAAGTTTTGTAAAATGGTAACGGAAGTTTTTGCTTCACGTAATAATATTACCTGGCTATTAATTTATATAATAGCCAAACTGTGCAACAAAACTTAACTGTTCTTAATTTATTTATAGAACATTAATAAAGTTACTGCATATTCCATAACTTATCATAAGACTGCTTCCGTAATTAATGGCATAGAACAAAATACAAGGAACGAAGTTCAAAATGAAGCATTAATCATTGTTTTATATTCAGCAGCTTACAAGCGATGCATCACGTCGTTCAATTAAATATTCTTTTGTGTAAACTTTAATAGTAATTCTAAAGGTGCCTCCGATCCATTAAAATTAAAACTATGGAAATTCGCAAACAATTTAAAATGAAACTTAAGCTCGCAGTCTGGCTAAAAACGAGCGGTGAAAAACTGAGCATCCATTTTTTATACGAGTATAGTCACGGAGAAGGCTGTAAAATTTTTGTTTATAAATGATTTTTGTCTCATTTAAATTATATATTTTTTCCTCAGATTCTGTGTTTTGTTTTTGTTCGAAATTCAAATAAGTCCCACAAGCGTCAGCATACAGTCTAATATGTATTGTAAAATAACAAGTGCACTAGGTCATAGGCACTTGTTATTTTATACATATTGCATGCTCGTTGCCTGTTTAAGTTTGGAAAAAAGATAATGAGAAATTGTATTAAAATTGGCGGTAATTGAAAACAAGAAAGACAGGGTTGTTTTTTTT
>JANCMC010006089.1:0-14552 GCA_024363005.1 Charaxes varanes
CGTAATCAGATTTAGTCAACGGCCTTAAGAACTTTAATAAGTATTAATTTACCTCGTATAAGATAGTAATTAACTTAGCCATACCTTTTATACCGTTGAGCTATTGAGACTTTATACTACTTAATATATATAGCTGAAGAGTTTGTTTGTTAGCTTGGAAGCGTTGCTGGATCTGCTGGTCCGATTTGAACAATTCTTTCAGTGTTAGATAGCCCATTTATCGAGAAAGGCTATAGGCTATATATCATCACGCTAAAATTGAATCTATTTTACGTAATTTTACGCGGACGCAGTCGCGGGCACAGCTAGTAGTTTATACTGTGGAAACAGAATTATATGTGGTTTTAATAAAACTCACTAATTTCCGAAAAACATAGTTTATGCGAAAATTTGTATAAATACTCTTTGTTTAGACGGAACAGATATTTTTGCAGATTCAGGTCGTTTCACGATATTTTGGTGATTATTCACGGTTTTCTTTTTATTTAAAAAATTAGCGTGTATTCACGGCGAGCAAAAGTAGCGTGAATTCACAGATTTCTTATTATTTTATTAAAAAAAAAATTGTGGATACTTTTAATGAGGGTTATTTGACGTCTAATTTTCTTTTTTGCACACTGTAAACAGTTTTATGCATTTGGGTCATTTATTTTACTTAACATCTTGTAAACCCACATATCTTGCAAAATAAATAAATTGATTGATTGGGTGATAAAACCTTAAAAATTAAAAACATAGTCAGATTCTTCTTCTTCCTACAGCGTTATCTCGGTTAAGTACCAGAGTCCGCTTAGATTGCAGAGGATTTGGCTGCGGGGAGAGTTAAGATGACCGATTGCCATCTGACGTCATCCTCGGAACCCCCACGATCTCTACAACCTGACGATTAATACCACAAAGTGACATTAATCGGGTCCCACTGTTTTACGTGCCTTCAGAAACACGGAGGAGGTCGGATATCAAATATAAAGCTACCATCAGTTTTTAAAATATATCCAGAATTCAAATCAACCGGTTCGCAAGTTTTTAACGATTTACTTGAAAAACCACAACAAAAGCTCTCACAATGGCTCAAGCAAATAATTAGAGACCTCAGACTTATATAACCAAAGTTGCTTAATAATATAATCTTATCTTAGCTTGTGTCCTGTGGCTACAGCGAGGTCGCTAAAAAGGGATACAGGCAGAATTTAATTATTAGGTTATATGATATTATGTGAATTGCTAATATTGAAAATTTTACTTAATATTTTGGTGAAAAGTATTACAGTTGAAGGAAAGTCTATGATATTTTTGTGTTGGTAAGAATAAAAATAAAAGAAGTAATATCCATCAAAACGAAGATTATAGCTAAGGCGCGTCATATAAACATATCCTATTTGGCTATATCTCATGTGATCCAATCATTGTAGTGCAATGGTATTATCCACGAAATCGCGGGCGGTCGCGGGCAACGGCCGTTACTAATACGACAAATACTCTGGAACAATTTAAAATGAAACCCGCGGATTGAATCTTGTAAAAAAAATTGTATGATGGCAGAAAATTAAGATGTAACTCTCGTAAGAGTAGAGGAACTAACTTGCCGGATAATGAGTAACAAAAATACGACTGCAATGAAAATAAACTTGGCAAGCTAGCTGAATTGATATAAATCAGTTAACTAAACAGACGGTGCCGCGCCGGGAGCGGAGGCGGGGGCGGCGGGGGGCGGCGGTGTCGCCTCCGACTAATTCGTGACAACGCTCCCAATGAAGACGGACAACTGTCTTTTGTTTTCCTGACACCCGGCAATAATGCTGATTGCTGTCGGTCTTATAGGTTCTACCCTGAGCCTGCCTGAGCAAATATTTACACCTTGAGACGTGCAAAAAATGTTATCCAATATTTGGATATAACTTCTTGTTGATTAGATTCGGTGGTTCCTTTTGGTCTGCGGCCGGATTCGTTCCACGTGTAGCCCAACCTAATGAGCCATCCTTTTTTAAAGTAAGGTATTGGATATAATATTATCAGGCTTTCGAATCAATAGACCGTGAAAGTGTGACGTTACAAGCCTATTGGGGTGGTGGACATGTCCATCATGCTCATCACGATGGAATCGCCCCTGCTTCTATATCAAGATGCATCTCCTCTGTTTAGCATACTGGACGTAATATTAAACAAGTTGTAGAGTATTCCGTCATCGCTCGTTATCGACACCGGCGACGGGCACCAAGCACTTCACTCACACTTGACATTCTTATGAAATAGCAACCCCAAATAGTTTCTCACAACTTGTGTCCCATAATTTAAGTTAAGATATTAGCTAAGTGGCACCTAATATTTATTAAGTGTGAACCAAATGTATGTGGTTAACTGTGAGCGTGTGGGTTACCCCACTCGGTATTCTGTCCTTTATATATAAGAATATTTCTTTAATAAAATACACATTCACATATCCTAAGTAGTGAATCCCGTACTTTGTACTCCGCGCTCGGCATTAATTACTCTATAAGCCATCGCTATTGTAACTAGAGTATCAATACTAGTGTACCCATGTATTAGTAGTAAATAAACATTTATTAGTCGGGCAGTCGTCTTGTTCTAGGCCTCCTACAAAGTCTTATCGTTTGCGTGCCAGCGTTGTTCCTGCAAAGATCATCTCGAGTAATCCCAAGCTGAGACTTAGTTAACACGTTTACTATCGATTTGGGTCCCGCGCTCCGTAAGTCTGATGGTACAGAGACACTAAATATTTAACTGTCAATAGACAATGTTTTACATCTTTTAATTTATTCCCAGGGGGTGGATCTTCTTTTATACTCCTGGGGAGTGGATCTTCCTTCATTTGTCCGTTAGGCCGTAGCTGCTATTGTCACACCCCCTATACCGTCCGTGACAGTAGTATCCGCATCCTTTCTCTCCTCCTGAAGTAATGAGTTATGTGGAACGTGGAAGATACGTAAGCAAAGCGAGGGGTGGAGAAAAGCCAGGGGGGTTCGCCCCCCGCGATGAATAACAAAATCAAAGGCAAATAACGCCCTCATGAACCGAAATGCGGTAACCCAACAAAAAATAGTTTTTAACCTTTTGACACCAAAATTACTTTTATTATTTTTAAATCGAAATAAAAAGGTTTTTTATTCAAACTGACGTTTACAAGCCCTTTTTAATCCTAAAATATTTTAAAAGCTATCACTAATTCGAGAATGTCGATCCTCGAGAAGTATCAGCAAGAAACTTGTTAGCCAAAAATGGTTCATACAAACATCGAGTTTAATACATTTCCATATTAATTATAAATAATAAAGTCGGGGCGAAACAACTCCAAGCAGTTTTATCTTTAACTAGCTGTGTCCGCGACTTCGCCCGCGTAAAATTTGATGAAAAAAAAATAGTCTCAACTTTAGCGTGATGATATATAGCCTATAGCGTTCCTCGATAAATGGACTATCTAGAACTGAAAGAATTTTTCAAATCGGACCAGTAGTTCCTGAGATTAGCGCGTTCAAGCAAACAAACTCTTCAGCTTTATACATTAACACAGATATGTCATATATCTCATCAAAGATGTGAGGAGAGCGGTGAGAGATGACTGGGTGAGTTTAGCAAGGGATAGGGGAGAGTGGCAGAAGCAAAGGGCGGCCTATGCCCAGCAGTGGGCTATCAAGGGCTCACATTGATAATGATAGAGTATAGTTATAGCCTTCGTGTGAATAAGGCTAAAATCTAACCTTATACTTACTTAAAAATATGTCTGTCTGTAACACCAGATAGTAAGAGTAAACAGTTTAGCATATAATCATTGGGAAATGGGCATTGTAATGTTTAAAAAAAAAAATTGTCATGCTTCAAAGACATATGTCTTATGCCGGAGCCAGACATAGCTTCATTTGAATGATCATGTAGTGTGGCCGGGGACTTTGTGTAAGTTCACAAAGTTTTGCAGTACTTTGTGGACTTCAAGGACAAAAGTGTACAAACACTTTGAGCTAAGTCTGGCTCCGGTTTTACAGCCACTTGTTAATAATCATTTACTGCTAAATGAACTTTATTGACAACTCTCGTGTCAAATATCTAATGTTGGGGAAAATATATCGGTGCGTTTTGGCCTCGAGAGCCCTTGGCGTCACTTGAAAAATCCTGTCATTTCTTACTGGGATAGAGGGGTCTGAGAGGGGATTGCAGCGCGTCTGTTGGATAGATTTTACGTCTATAGAAATGGGCATAGACAAAACTGTAACTTTTCTTCTATTTCTCAATAGTTTTTCTTTTTTGTGTAAATAGGCAAAAGCGAAACAGTTCAGTGCCCTTTTCTTCTTTGCGTTCTACCTGTTTTTAACACGTTTTATAATAAAATCCTGTCATTTCTTACTGGGATAGAGGGGTTGAGAGGGGATTGCAGCGCGCCATGTGGGATAGATTATACGTGCACAGAAATGAGCATAGAGAAAACTGTTCTGTGACTTCTGTTTCAATTAATATTACTAATTAATAAAACATTGTAATTCTTTTAGCACTTATGCATGAAGTGTATATCTTATAATTAAGATTGTACTTAAATATATATTTAATACTTGATAAAGTGTAATGTAGGTCATAAGTGCATTCTTGTTGACATTCCAATTATGAATAAATAAATAAATTGTTAATAGTTAATAAGATTGTTTTATGAGACACAGACAGACATTAATTCCTAATACATATAGACATGTTTGCACTCCAGACTGTCGCAATAGAAGCCATAAGTCACGTCTTAATAACAGCACTTGTAGTTCGCTACTTCGTTACAGCATTTTTCTTGTATTTAGTCTCCTTTGTGTGTTTTCTCCGTTTAATCTTTTAGTTTTGTTCGCTAATTTAACATTTTGTTTATGGTTTCTTTTTAATTAACATTTTATGTTTTATTTTCATTCTTTTCTTTTAATGTGGGCAAAGGTCGCCCCTAATTATATCAGTTTGTTTCTATCCAGCTTAACGCACGTTTTACTTTGAAATATTAGTTTGAAGAATTATCAGACAGGCTCTATTTTTAGATATGTGTGTGTGTGTGTGTGTGTGCGTACGTGCGTGTGTGTGTGTGTTTATACATACCATCTGAAGTATGTGTTTTTTTGGATGGGTCTGGCATAATTTTAAATAGATTTAAGACCCTTAAAGAAATCAGATAAAAAAGAGATTTTCCGTTGTTCTTCTACAAAGATTATTTCGTAGCTTAATCAATCAAAACATACGTATATTTGAGTCGATCGCTAGGTTAAGCAGTTCTTACCGCGACTGGGTGCTAGAAGGGGAAAGAACCTAACATTGGTTTTCAAATATCCGACCTCCTCCGTGTTTCGGAAACACGTGACGCAAACCAGTGGCTACCAATTAATACCACTGACTTAATAAGTACATTGTAGAAAATGTGGGGATTCTGCGGATGACGTCAGACGGCACTCGGTTATCCTGACAACCTCATAATTCGCCCCAAGCCACATCTTCTGCCAGATTCCACAAAGATAATTTAAAGAAACTTTACTAATACTCCATTGCAGAGTCATATATATTTAATTCTGACTGACTGTGCCTCTATAAAGGTTATTTGGAAACCCATGCCTTTTCTTCTGACTGTGTAAGTTTATAACTAAAATCAAGATTAAGAAGAACTTTTGTAGATTCTATCTACTGATCTGACACTTAAATCTGATCGGCGTCTACAATTTCAATATATCGAATTCACTTAAACAAACAGCCCCATTCTGCAAATGTAACTCGTATCCAGATAGAAACGGGCAAAGATATAATTAATCGAGCTTCTGTCACTAGCCCGACTGCGTTCCCACCCCGCGCCAAACTTCGGACGGGGGCCAAGCGAAATCTGCCCCTAATTTTAGCGAATTTAACCCCCCATTTCGCCTATTCTCGACTCTAACACAACACTTTAGGGTATGATTTCGCAGCCCCTAATTCTATCGTATTTAAATCACCTATTTTGCTGGTCTCGACTTTAAAACGACCAGTTAGGGTATGTTTTCGCGTGGCGCAGTCTGTCTGTATCGAAAGGGCACTTTTTCAAATACATAATTGCTGGGGACTGTGGTTATTAACAACTGACAATCACATTAGGAAGTATTGTATTGGTTGCACAAAATTGTTAAAGTGATTTCATGTGATTCAAATCATGTGTTGCTTACAACTTTAGTCTTTATTTTAACGGTGGCCTGTTTAATTTCCGCCCACAAATAACCTTAGTCTGAATTTTGACATTTTAAAGTTCTCTTTTTTAGGGTTTCGTAGTACTACAAGGAACACTTATAATTTCGCTCCGTCAGTCCGTCCGTCCCTCTGTCTGCCCGTAAAGCGCCCCCCGCTCTAGCATTCCCAAACTATTAGACGTAAAGACTTGAAATTTTCCATGTTAATAGAACATGCTGAAAACTCATTAGGAAAATTATTTTGAATGTAAACGGACAACAACTATTAAAGTTATTTAACAAATATGTTAATAGCGTATCAGATATGGAACTCCTATATAAGCGTGTCTTGGCACTCTCTTGGCCATTTTTATTAATAATACTTTCTATGTATTCATTAGTGAATGTCAATTTGTATTTTAAATACTGTCTATTTAGTGGTAATATAGAAACTGCTGCGTTCCACTAAGCGATCGCAACGCCCATAACGCATCTTCAGCTCCACTTGACGACCGCGTTCGTTGCAGTCGCGCCGAAAACGTTACTAATGACGTCATTACTCACGCTCACATAACATTCGTGACGCCCCACGTCCAAGAGGTGGAGCGTCTTGGACGATGTCAAATTAACAGTCTTAAAACTCAAAATCATAAAGATGTCGGCAGTGAAAACGACGCGGAAAGGGAGATTTTAGTACAACTTAATGTTCTACCAGTGGACACCGAACGAGCCGCTAGAGGTAATTGCAATTCTGTAAAATTGTATAAATAAAATGAATAAAAGATGATAATTAATAACCGTTTATCATTTTTCTCAATTCTTTTCTCAATTCTCAATTCAAAAATAATTTGTCTAAGTTTAGTTTGTAAAAGACATTTTGTTTATGTCTCCATTTGACAGTTGACATATTGTATCAACGCTCAAAACGACCCTTATTCCATTCCACTCGAGTTTACGATCGCAACGCTCGCAAGCAAGTGGAACGGAAAAAATTGCGGACGCGAGCGTGGGCGTTGCGATCGCTTAGTGGAATGCAGCATTTACAACACATGGTGACAAGTCAGTATTGACGCGGAACTGTGACGTTTATAAATTCTTAGCCCTCATTAGCAGGACAGTTAAAAAGCGTTGTGTTAAATTTCGGCGTTGGCGTTTTTTTAGCGACGTCGATAAAAAAATATAGCGTATATGTATGTTTATAGCGTTGAAAATAGAATATTGCTCGATAAAAAAGCGTCGCGTTATAAAAACGCTGTCGTGTGAACACAAACTTGGTCTGTCTGTTTGTTACGGGTAATCTCCGAAACGGTTCGATCGATTCAGACGGGACTTTCCCTAGTAGATAACTGATTCTACAAGGAACAACACAGGCTACCTTTCTGTTAGCTAAATAATTAGGGTACCGCACAAAAAAAGCCCTCGAAAATTAAGTCACTGAATTTACGAGGGCGAAGTCGCGGTTTACAGCTAGTTTTATACAAAACCACGACCGCGCTGTTAACATACTTCCATACAAAAATGTATTTTATTTTTTTATCATTATCAACACACTTTACTGTTTGTCCAACAGGTCTTATCGCCCACAAAAATTCTAGTCGCACACAAAGTACGGTCATAATTATGCTTTGACACCATCCTATAGTAAAATGTATATATGTGTGTGTGTAAATCCTTTGAGCGTTGGTGTGCGTGTGGTTTTACATTAATAATTTCACACACACGAGGTTTATATAGAGGACTATATAAATTATAATTGTGCCAAGTTTCATACTCCCCTATAAGCCAGTTTTGAAACCGACTGCCGTCTGTCCTCATCACCGAAATCTCCACAATCTCACGACTAATCTCACTCGGTGACATTAACCACGATCCACTGTTTTACGTGCCTCCCGAAACCCAAAGGAGGTCGGATATTTGAAAACCAGTGACACACTTGGTCACCCATCCATCACCCAGCCGCAGTGAGACCTGCTTAACCTAGCAATCGTTTCAAATGCCAGCCACTGATTAAGCTACGACCTCCTCCCTGGAATATGAAAAACGTATTGTTTATATCACAAAGGACAGATTCAAATATCATGTATAGAAAATATCTTTGATATCTCGCATCCTAAACAAACGGTCTGATGGACCACCTGTCGCTTGTATCGCCGTCGGGGTTTGCTCGACAAATACGACGCGAGATAGGACGCTTATTTCAATGCTAATATTTGGTGTTGCTAACTGAGTTCAAACTTGGAATACGCTTTGGATGGTAGTAATTAAAATTTTCCTACTAAATTGGTAGTTTTTATGCTACAGTGGTAGATTTTTGCGGCCCTCAAGACACAGGGAATCCTAGTTTGGAGGTCAATACTGTTCTGATTAAGTGTAATGAATATTTTGGCCAATTAATAAACGTTATGCATTTTTATTGTTATTTTTACGGGCTATTACAATGGCTACCTTTCCTTAGAGCAGCAGTTGAAGGAGAATAATTTTTTTCTACTAATATATATATTTTTTTTATGTTACAAGGGGGCAGACGAGCAGGCAGCAGGAACCGAAGTGCCTACCGGCGCCCATGGACATCTGCAGACATCTGTAACTTCTTCGCCATTATTTTGTGTGATTTCAGAGGTGTCAAAGCGTTCATTAGATATTTCAAGATCTTGAATGTGTATATGACATATTTATCATCTACCACTGCTGGGCACAGGCCTCTTCATTGGGACGCCAATTAGCCCGGTCCTTTATTGTATCCATCTAGTTCCTGCTTTGAGTCAACGCTCCATCTGGTTAAGGCATCCCACAGTCTTCTATATCAACCCTACTACCACTTTTGATTGTAAACCTGAAAAGCTACATGGTTACGTAAACCTATTATTCTAAATGTTTACCCCATTGATAAAACGTGAAAAGGATTGAATTTACGATTACAACATCACAACAAACGGATCGCAATACGTAATAGGTATTTATATTTTAGAAATTTGACCCAACAATGACGGTGGCTTCACGTGACAGCCAAACACGTGTCTGCATGCACACAACACATAGCGAAGCCTTACCTGTTTTGTTTTCCAGATACCAAGGTCACGTGCGGTAACATAATATTATTTCATACAACTAGAACAGCATGAAAATTGTACACGTGAAATTTCTGGAAAATTTAAACTACGCCTGTTGTATATAAAAGAGCTGATTTACACACGGTGCTGTATTCCTTCAAAGAGGAGGTTTAGCTTAGCTTGTAACCGACTATTGAGTCAATGAGCTGGCCCGTTGGCGCAGTGGGCAGTGACCCTGCCTTCTGTTCAGGGGGTAGTGGGTTCGATTCCCACCTCGAGTCTGGGTATATTATCCATAATTATATATTTCTAAAAAAAAATATTTGTGTATAACAGGTGTCTGTTACCACACATAACACAGCCATTAAGTTGTCTACCTTAGGAACAGACGTCCGTGCGTCATATAGTCCTGTATATATTTATTTAATCGCAAGGTTCAGGAGTGTCAGCGGCTTGGTTTGCTATGCTTTTCGGAAGGCACGTAAACCAGCTGATCATGCACTAATAGTCATTTTAACAACACATCTTCATAATTTATAGCATATGTGTTATTCTGATGTATAAACTAAATAAATAAAATAATGTTTTTTTTGGAAAAAAACTTAAAATTACATACATTATGTCTGAATGGTATCGAATAATTCTATACTGAAACATACTATATTCTGTAACCGGAGCCAACCTAATAAACATTATTAAAAATGCCTGCCTCAGGAAGCTCCGCTCTTCCATATCGATAAAATAAATTTATCGGTAAATAATCATAATAAGAATTTAAAATTTAAATAATTATAAAAATGTATGTAAATTTCTGTGGATATGTATTTATTACGTGTGCGCGCGCGCGTGTGTATTTGTGCGTGCGTATGTGTGTGTGTGTGATTGCGTGTTCGTTAGTGTGTGAGTGTGTGTTCGTGTGAGTGTGTGTTCGTGTGTGTGTGTTTGTGTGTGTAAGATTTTGAGTTTGAGTGTATATGTGTGTAAATGTTGAGTTAATAAGTGTTTCATAATATGTGTTCGTAAAGATTCCGTTTGATTGTATTTAATTTGTGTGGATATATATATATTTATTAAGTGTGTATGTGTGTGTGTGTGTATTTTGAGTTAATAAGTGTTACATAATATGTGTTAGTAAAGATCACGTTTGATTGTAATCTAGTGTCTTAACCCAATTTGATAATGATTGCTTACAACTTCTCGTTGGTAGCTCGTAAATATTAAGTAAAAACTATATTTATTTTATTTATTTATTTACATAAAGTCCTCAGCTTAGCACCAACTTCTTTAAGTTGACATACAATTTAATCTTATCATAAGACACAACGGACTTAGTTTATGTAGGTTTAACATATTGCAACTAATTGATAGAATCAGGCGTTACTTTGTAATTTTTTTTCAATTATAATTAATTCAACTTTATTAATAAAAATAGGATCAGTTCCTTTCCATTTTTGATTCCCTAATATATATATATATATAATAGAAATATAATTATATCAATGTTCAGGCTTTTAAAAATTTGTAATACACTCAATAGTATTTTCTTATTAACAATATCTAGGCAAAGGTTTTATATGGGCGTCTTGCGTTATGATCGTTCCGCGCCATGTAGTGGGCGTAAACCTTAGGTCACCTAGATCCTTTATAATTGCTTACTATAGCGAAATATTAATATAATCGTGACTTATTATAATTGTACTGTCGTGTGACATTAAAAATGTTTATATTCAATTCACTTGTCACGATTAAGTACAGCCTTTGTAATGTCGTTTCATTTTGTAGAGTTCAAAAGCAAAAGGTTACTGTAATAGGCATAAAAATGTCAATGTTAGTAGTACATTGTAGCCCAGGTACAGAAAACGACCAATTGCCGGACGAGTAAAATATGAGTACATAGTGCTTTTCTCAAAAAAATGCAAGGAAGTAAATCAAAATTCTATAGGAAAATTATTTATAATTTAACTAATATTAAAAGTTGTTTGGTTTGCACAAGGCAACGGTAACACAGCCATACAGCCCAAAAAGTAAAATGAAAATTATAGTAAAACGAATGTGCTAATTTTAGCTTTTATTTTACCATTTTTCACTATATTTTGGCTTTCAGGTCATAAATATAGTGAAATAGTGCCGCCATTTTCTGTATCAATTTTTTTTTGATAACTTGTGTCTCCTGTTCGAATTTTAAAAACACGACAATAATGAAATTTCATACAATATTGCAAGCGCGTTTTAAGTTCGAAATTTGAAAAACACAACAATAATGAAATTTAATACAACTTTTCAAGCGCATTTTTTTTCCTTAAATTTGAGTGTCCGTAAATGGCAAACTTCGCGTATTCTTTTTTCAAATGTAATAACACTGTTTCCGCGCATGTTTAAGAAAAAATCTTGGTGGTTCGATTAACCACATGGTTTAAATTCTGTTAAGTACTTGTACCTGAGAAGATCCTAGCACGATTTGGAATTTATTTAATTTATCTTCCTGCTTGAATTCAAGGGTGGTCTTTATTCAAATAGATATTAAAATAAAAATTAACTATAAAATTTTAATATAAAGATACATTACTAATTTGAAGATAAAAACTCTCATGCTTCCTAGCGAGAGTTTTTATACGTCACTGGTTCAAAGGCTCTAAACGTCTTTAAAGTTTATTTAAACCTTACAAACATTATTAAAACTGAGAGGTTCTAGTTTTAGTTTTTGTTATACTTTCTTTTTAAAAAATGTATATTTTTCTCAACTTTGCGCCTTAGCTTCTGGATCTACGTAAAGCGAAACAAAAAAGGTCATTAGTCAAAGATATGTTTGTATTTATGTGTATACTATGAAAGGCCATGCCATGTAACGCCATGCGACGGTACGCCATGTTAAGCGATGTTAAGCCAGAGCCAGACAGAGAAATTTCGCTTTATTTTCTGTTCAAACGGGTACCACGTGATTTCTTTACGAAAAATTTAATCATGATTTAAGTTTTAGCTGTTAAGATGCGAAAGCCTGAAAACAAACAAACTCACATTCCTCATTATAATATTGGTTAGGTTTTCTTAATTACATGAATAGAGCCAATTTAAATTTATATCCAAAACCAAAATGTTTGTCGAAATAAATTCTATTTACATACGAGAAAACACGGAAAATATAAACGAAAGCAATTCGTAGGTGTCTACACGCTACGCCGTAGCTTGCTACGCTGCTACGTGCTACGATCCTCAAGAGAATACTATTTCTCTGCGGATAGCAATCTATGTGTTGCAAAGAAATAACATTTGTTGAGTTCCAAATACGGTTCTTCTGAAATTCTAAGTTTTATTCCGTAAAAGCACGAAAGACTTTGATTTTTAGCCATGCAATACTATTGGGACTAGCCAATAGATCAAAACTCCGTTTCGCTTTTTAATAAATGGTTCACCAAGATACGTTTCCAGGCTGAAATGATGTTTGCATCTAATCCTTGCATTTAAGAATATTATTAAAAGCAACCGGTGTATATTAAGTGAGCCAGGACACCAGAAGGCGTAACTTTATTTGAACAACTTCATTATGGACGGCTAACGCCAAAATTTAAAGTACTCAACTTTCCAAATTATTGTCATCATACAATTTATGTTTGCAGAACAAACTTGCAAGTAACTCGGTGGCGAAGTTTTGACACCGCCTTAAGCCTCAAATAAATACGTTTTACTCGTATTTTAATTACCTGGCGTGAATTTAAATTTCCGAAAAAGTTTCCTTTAGCCTTTTATACGCTCTTAAGAGCGAAACGTTTAGAAAAATATTTTTCAGGATGTTAAATTTTAGAACTCATTGTTATTATATAAAAATGAGTTGAGAATTAGCGACGTCTTAAACCTTTAGAATTAATAACTGAACCTAGTATCTTGGAGAATTCATTCACTTGGCACTTCGTAAACGGTGCGATTTTTATGTTTGGAGACTGTATGAGAAATAAAGGTTAAATAAAGGCATTAATGAGAAAATAAAAAAAGTATGTATCGTAGCAGTTAATTAAAATTTAAAGTTTGGTGTTGCCATGACCCGCATAAAGTAACAAATTCATTTCGGCAACTTCATTAGCAACTGTTCGGCCTAAGCTTTAAGTTTAATTTAACGGCGCAAGTTACTTTCTTAATAGGTACATACTGGTGGTTGCCCGCGATTTCACCCGCATTAGATTCAAGTTATTATTAAATTTCAAGGGTTTAGATATAAAGTTTTTATGTTACAAGGAGCAAACGAGCAGGCAGCAGACGGCTAATGCCTACTGACGCCCATGGACATCTGCACGACCAGGAGGCGAGGAAGTCTCATAAACCGAACAAAACGCGACAACAATACCATCACTTGACGTGGCAACATTGCCGCCACTTCAAGCGCCATCTAGTTTGCTTTGGTGTAACCTTTTCCACTTGACATCATTGCCATCTAGTTATGTAGCAGCCGCTACAAGTTGTACCAAATTTCCTTGCAAGTGGCATTAGTAACAAAACTTATTTTGCTGTTTGTGTCACATATATATTATCTTTTATTTCTTGTTATTAGCGTAAAAATAAACGATGGAGTTAAAATCGAAACCTTCATCGAAATAGAACAATCTGCCGCCATTTAAAATCAAGATATTAAAATGGAGCAGACATCAAAGCTTCCTGTTAATAAAAAATATTAATGGAAGAGTGAAATATTCATTGGATCGGATGATAAAATTTTAATTAAGAATATTACAACGGGCCGATGTGTTCTGCGAAATGTGTTAACCAAGCCAGTGGGAAATTGACACTATATACGTCTGTTATAATAGGTGTAGTGAGATAATTTTTTTTTTTAAATAAAGAAAAAACTACGTCCCCTCTATTTTCCAAGCCATTTTGTTATATATTGAGTGTCTATTGATTAGCTAATACTTTATCAATACTAATCTTTCTTTTTTGATTTTGAATTGAAACAGTTTTGTTACGGTATTTATAATGTTGTTTTTACAGAGATAGTTAATTCGATGAGAAGTCAATTTCCGTCACAGGCTAAATGCCCGTGCCATTTTAAAGTAGTATATAATGTTGTATTCTTTCTTTTCGTTCGCTCTTCAGTTCTTATTATCCTTCTAGTTCCCTATACAAAATCATCTTTGGGGCAGCCATTTCCCTCATGAGAAGGTCGTCACGGTGGCAGATGGCCGCTCTGTAGCTGTTCCACTACAGCAGCTCGAGGCAGTCGCTTTCTTCACGAAGCGACTATCTGCGTCGTCCGCGTCGTCTGTTTAGTAGACTCACTCCTTCGTATGATGAGAGAAGTCGCGTCACCTTCGTCGTGGTGGAGCCATACAAGACCAGCTACTCTAATCGCGAC
>JANCMC010006103.1:0-14546 GCA_024363005.1 Charaxes varanes
TCTGTTCCTAAGGTAGACAACTTAATGCCTGTGTTATAGGTAACAGCCGCCTGTTATACACAAATATCTTTTTTTTTTAGAAATATATAATTACATACATATCGATAATACACCCAGACTCCAGGTGGGAATCGAACCCACGACCCCCGGAGCAGAAGGCAGGGTCTCTGCCCACTGCGCCAACGGGCCAGCCAAGTATAAATATGCCACTCTTTTAAAATAAAAAAAACGTTTGTAGCGTTCCGTAGATCTACAAGGTACTTTGGGCACACTTTGTCCGTCCTTCCATCCGTAAATCCGTCTGTCGACCGCAAGGTGGCTCTGCTCCTAGGATTTCCGTATTAGCTGTAGGAACTAAAAGAATTCCATGTTGATAAGATATGCTAAAAGGTGATTATTTTATTTTATTGTCTATGTAAGTCTTTTTAACACAGTCGTTTATATCTATAATTGAGGTGACACTTTGACATGGTTATTATTGCTAGTTTTTAAGATATATTGTATGTGTGTTTACTTTGTGTAATGTTTCAAATGAATAAAAACTCATCAGGAAAAGTATTTTGAACAAAATCAGACCACAAGTTAGGAAATTATTTATCCTGTACATATATAACCTTTATCACGTATCAGATACGGAACCCTTCTATATCAGCGTGTATTGACACGTACTTGGCCATTTTATTCAAATATCCTTTTTGATTTCTTTGCAAGAGGCTGTTGAATTTTACATATTTTGACTTGACATTGACTACATTAGTTTTTGTTTTGAATTTGTATTAAGATTTGATTCCGTTGTTTTGCTCGAACTTAGACAACATAAAAGCACGTAACAGAAAGGAATAATAATAGGATAGACAAATAAAACAGAGCAAACCACAAAAACAAAGAAAAGTAAATGTAATATAAAAAACGGGACACTGCACAAAACTGCTAACTCCAAAAACCTCTTGTCTTAAATCGTAAACACAAGTTATCGATATTTCAATTAAGTTTTGATATAATCGCTTTTCTTTTAAAATGAAGGAATAAATTACGCTGATATTATGAACTAAATGGCTTTTGATATTATGACACTGATATGTAGTTTATTTATATATTTTTTTATACTATACTAGCTATAATTCGCGACTTTGTCCTTAAAAAATTCCACTTGCGAGAGCCCTATAGGCCCCACCAATCTACCCCTATCTAAAAACCCGTTCCACTAACTATAAACTACGCGTGTACCTGCAAATTCATCCTTGTACGTCTAATAATTTTCGAGATTTCGTGAAAGGTAAATTTTCGCATTTGAATCCATGAAGTCTCTATGAAGCCATGAGTTAGTTTAGCAAATATAATTATTAATAAAGACGGCATGAAAATAAATCTTTCTAGGAAAGTCCACATGTTCCAACAATACTTTTTGTATTATCTTCGATACGAAAACTTTCTGAAATAGGCTGTCAACGTTATAAGCATTAATCTGCCTTCGTATATAATTTTATAAATTTATAATCTTTTTCTGGTTTGGGAAGTACTTCATATTACTTTTTTTACATTATAGAATAATTGATGCGTTTCTAAAACAAAGTTGGAGAAAAATTGTTGTCTTCAGAATAAAAATTATATAGTAATAAGCATTTTTCATTCGAAAATTCAAATATTCGTAAGTACACTCCATCGTAGAGTAGTAGAAGTGAAGTTATACTTCTATTACCTTTATTCATTTTTACATAACGTAAACGACAAAAATAAAGAAGTTCATCTGCAATGTGGACAACGTTATTCATTTGTGATCGTGTATTAAACCTTGCTTGCTTGCATTTAGTTGTCAATCAATAGGTAATTAAATAGCTTAATTATATGAAAGCAAGATTGGGACAAAGGCTATTTGCACAGCCAAGTGAATCGATTAAGCTCTAAGTGAACTGTGGTGACAGCTAATATATGTGCAGTATACCTCTCGTGACAATAGTATCCGCATCCCTTCCCTCCTCCCATCTCCCTTTATATCCTTTTTCTCTGTCCCTTTCTCCTACTCCTGTTTTTTTAATTATAAGTAGCGCCATGCTTTTATCCGAATTGGGCCGGCACGTCCGGGTACCAGTACCTTTTTCTTACATAAGATCGGCGTGAAGTGGCGGCAATGCTGTCACGTAAAGTGATAATATTGTTGCCGCGTTTCATTCGGTTTGTGAGATTTTCCGGTGGCCTAACATTTTCTGTAATAGTGCTAACAAGTGAAGAAGCACATATCACAGGTAGTATCTCAAAGGAACAGTCATTCAAAGTCTAGAGTGAAAAGCTACATTTTAAATTGGTAACATAAAGCATTCATCATTTTGTTTCAAATTTAAAAATTCATCTCCATCCATTTAGTTATTCTATTTCATGCCTCACGTTAATGGATGAAATTTTATTTTCGAATGGAGATTTAATATTTTACCGTGACTTTGACGAATTGTCATTGCAATCACGTCTATATATTTGACGAGGTTTACTGGAAAATATACTTTCATTTTATCCAAAAATCTATTTTCACTTTGTCATTTCGTGTCCGCTGATGAAATTTTAAGAGGAGTTCCAATTTTTAGCTCGCGCCCGCTTTTAAGTAGGGCCAAGGTTGAATTTAAATCAGCTTTCAACAACATCGACTTGGGAATTGCATAAATATTAATGAATCCGAAAGACTGACGGTGCTGGATTAGTTGATAGCTATCTGGAAGGTTAACTAGAAAACTTTCATAGAAGGAATGAACATCATTAAGCATACTTCAAAGTATTTCTAATGTCTGGTCTAGTGAGTGAGTTTGATACTAGGCCGGGATAACCTAACGTTATACCGGCCTAGTACCAGACTCTGCTTAAATTGCAAAGGATGTGGCTGTGGGGCTAGTTGAGATGCTCAACTATCATCTGACATCAAAACTTTTAAATTTTTCATGTTAATAAAACATGCAAAAACTCATTAGGAAAATTATTTTGAGCGAAATCGTACTACATCTTTTGAAGGTGTTGTTTGCACTAGAGTGCAAGACGGAATATCACTCATTCCGTCTAATCAGACTCCCCCGGCACGAAACGTAACTCTATTGCGGATAGGTTAGAAATCTTTGTATATGTGAGTGTATAATATTTAAGTTTTAAAAAGTATTACTTATAACGAGTGGACAAGGATCTATGCGCCCATTTAATTTTAAAATTTTTAGGATTTTTTCCGATATTTTCTAAATTTCCCTTGGAGGCACTGTATGCCCCCACAAAAAGCACTGATTTTAATTACTGTTACTCTAAGTTAGTAGCTTTATAATTACGTTAATGTGTATAATCTATTCTGTCAGATATAGAAATATCTTCGTATTGGTAACAGAAATATTTTAATATTTAAACATTATGCATTTAAATTTATATGAAGTCATTAGCTCTACTACATTTTTAAACTGTCACTTTGTTCAAACGCCAAACAATAGATTTATTTAAATATATACTCGTCAATACAATTTAAGAATAAGTATTTTTTGCTACTTAAATGTACTAAGTGTTTATAAATACAGGCGTTATTAATTACAGCATCAGAAGCTTATCATACGATTGACGTAAGTGTTATTATGTTTATATAAATCACTAGTATATTTTATAAACTTAATTTATTACATTTACAATCTATAGAACTAAAGAAAACGTTTGCTAAAGAAATTTTGTTGAAATTATTCAAGTTTCATTCATGTTTTGAAATTTGTATAGTGGGTAATTTCAGTGGAAGCTTACCGCAAAAGCGATGTTAATGAAGATGAATATTTTGTCCGCTGTGCATAGGTGTGCAATAAAAGTCAGATAAACTTTTTCAAAGGTTATCCACTAATTTGCCTGACTCAAAGTTAGTGTAAACACCAATATTCCCATTTCCCCTCCTACTAAACTTAAATTAAAAGCTTGTGCGGGGTCTGGGTTTGAACCGGATACCTTGCGGACCTTGCGGCCCATCCCTTCTACCGTCGAGCAATTATGGTACTGCGGAACCCTAATTATTATTTTTTTTTCATATTTTTCGGAGATTACCCGCAATAAACATACAGACGGACAGACAGACAAATTGCTTTAACTTGTTTTTTTATTTGTTATAGGTATCGTATATATATTCATATGCAAATAGTAAAAAAAATCGATGTTACAAACATTCACTACAAGTTTATTTATACATTTTATTTATGTATTAGTAAGTGAAGCGTAAAGTTTAGGTACCATTTTATGAAAATTGCGCGGACGGAGGAGTATGAAATTTGGCAAAATTGTAGTTCTTACAGAGGAAGGTGAGCGAATACTTATATTTTTTATAATATGCAATATTAATATATTTAATTATTAAAATAAAACCACACGCACACCAATGCTAAACGACTTACACCATTTACACACACATGTATTGGATGACGTCAAAGCGTAATCGTGACAACCGTATGTTATATTAATGTTCAAATTTCATTTTTCTGTGTATAGAACAATATGGCGGCTCCACATTATTGCCGTGAATTCACGCCGCGAATTCACGGCACCGGTCATGGCCTTCACATTCGCGGGATGCTCACAGTCGTTCGTGGAACTCACCGCGAAACAGACGTGGAAAATGCTGATTGCGGGAATTTTCGATTGCCTTATTATATGATTAGAATTACCTTTGTAATTATAAAAAATGCATTTCAGCCTTTCTATAAAGATGCAGTTATCAGAATGATATTAATATAAATTACAATATCGAGCCCAGTGGCGAAATTTAGTTTCACGGGGCCGTGTATGTGCATGTGTACCCGCGAATGCTGCGCGAACCCTTTGTCGCGGGACAAAATACTGTCTTTGCTCAGGGAAGTACATCGAAACCTTATTACCGATTCGCAACAAGTCATCGAGAACAAAAGTGAACGAGTGAAGGAACGGCTGATTTACGAGCGCGTGTCGGTGCCGAATTGTTTCATGTGCACAGGGCCTGAGAATTACGATGCGTATTTAGGACGGGATCAATGTATCGATTCCGAATTTCCATTACTAAGCGACTTACCGTAAGACGTTTGTTCCGTTTCTGAGATTCGATAGGTTATTTTCCTACTCCCCACCCATAGTTTTGAAAGCAAATGCGGGTGTATCATCAGTGGCCTGTCGCTTAGTTACCTCTCCCTATAAAAATGGCCAATAGCGTGTCAATACACGCTTATATAGAGAAGTTCTGTATCCGATATGCTATAAACGTATTTGTTAAATAACTTTAAAAGTTGTTGTCCGATTTCGTTCAAAATAATTTTCTTAATAAGATTTTAGCATGTTCTATCAACGTGGAAAATTTCAAGTCTCTACGTCTAGTAATTTGGAAATGCTGGGAGGGGACGACCTTACGAGCAGATAGACTGGCGGACGGACGGACAGAGCAAAATTAGGACGGTTTCTTGTAGTACTACGGAACCCTAAAAAACAGCGTGTGTACTGTGTACTAAAATTTTGAATTTTTAATATCGCCCTAAAGTAGAACACATTTACACTTAATACATATATATAATAAACAATTTATTTGGTTAATTTAGGTTATATTAGAATTTCATATTTAAGATTACTTACGAGTATATACATATATAAGAAAAATAAATGATTTTCCATTAAGCGTCCAACCCTGATTACCAATTCAGAGCAGGTCACTCGCACTACTGAGAACAAAAGTGAACGAGTGAATGAGCGGCTGATTTATTTGCTCGCGCCGCTCCCGAATGGTTGCATTTAAATCGGCCCTACAAAGCTTTGAGCGAACATTATTTAGAATGATTTAATCGGTGAAAGGAAACGGTTGTCAAATACTAATTCAAGCTTGACTTTTGGTTAACCAAAGGACAATGCTTTCACAACTCTTGTTATTTAGGACAAGATAAGTCCAGTTTGAGGTTATATTTTGAGGTTAAGTCCAGTTTGAGGTTATATTACATTTTTGGAAGATAACTTTTATACTCCGGTTCAGAGGTCAAAAATTATCATTGTAAATGGCAATTGGTAATTTTTTAAGACATCTAATACAACTTTGGTATTGATGCAACACTGTATTGTGCCCCATTCTACGAGTAGCAGTGTCCTTTAGTTACTTAGGTTTAAATGTCTCAAAGACATTCTATCTTCGGAAAGTCTATGTCCTTATATCAAAGACTCCTGATATATCTCCCTATACCGTTAATCGTCATGAATTACTTTTCTGATGACAATAATCAATATTATATGAGAGTCAGCAACTGCCTCTGCATAACTCAGTCAATATAAACATTAAAGTTCCCTACTGTATAACAGAATAAATTTATCCTTTAAGTGTTCATAAGTAGAATAACATGTCTCAAATGGCTTGTAATACTCTCTTATAAGGAATGCAAAAAGATCATAATGTATCATCTCATCTAAAATTTCTTTTACTCTTCAATAATTGAATTTCATACAATTTTCGTCTTTGTGCTAATAATAAAATACATATACTCAACTAAACATACTCATTCATACACACTCTTCACACATACTCTTCACACACACTCTTCACACTTACTCATTCACACATAAACATTTTTATTACTCATTATAAATGTATACAGAACATAATATAAATTAATTTTAATTATTTTATATACGTTACCTATGTTTCGGAGGGGGGCGATGATATTCTGTTACACAGTTTAAACTTTTACAGTATCATCGTTGCCGTTCAGTTTCTTTAAATAAATAAATTAAAAAAAAACTTTCATTGTAAATGTTTTCGTTCTTGTTTAAAATCTTTGTTTCATCTACTAAAGTATGTTAAGGTCTAAATTGCACTAAGCTAGATTCTAGCATATTTTTTTCTTCATATTTCTGTGAATCTTTTAATGAAATACAATCTATTTCCATCTCGCTAAAGTTGTGACTCGCCTGCTGTTTATAAATACACAGACACTCGATCCGTAGACGGTCCATTCAAGTTTTCACATAAATCAGCGCTAACTTTATTCAAACGACTCTCTGGCGGCATTCGTATGGAATCCATATCAAGTGTAACTTAGCGAGAAGAAGTTCCTTAGTAAGAGTGCTGAAAGTTACATTATATTAAAGTTAGTTTGTCTTTGGGCATGCATCGTGATAATTTATTGTGTGACGTTTGGGTCCAAGAGATATACGGGAACGCTTATGATGATAAATGTGCCATTATGCTCAAAGTTTGCTTCAAGAAGTTAACTTTATTCCGCTGAGAAATAATTTTGTCGGATTAAATTATTTTCTTACTTTAAAAAAAAAACGAAAATTTAAATTTAAAACGTCCTGAAGTGTCTAAACACTAGGACCTAATGTGAATCTATTTAGTCATACTAGCGGACTCGGCAGACGTTGTCCTTCCCGAACATTGGGTTACATTCTATTGTCTTATAATATTGTACCCGTTCCCATTTTTTTCCCTTTCCCGTTCTTGTTCCATAATGGGTTATTATTATGGTGTTAATGGCTAAAACATGAAATATAGATATATGCTATAACGGGATTTTATGTAGAACTATTTAAGATAAACATTTCCTTCATACACTATACACGTGTAACTCTAACGGCTTTTGCACGCACGCCAGAATAGCTCGCAGATGGCAAAATTTTCTTCTAGTTACTTGACATCTATCGCTATATTTTAGACAATTCACACAATATATTTATAATTTATAGCCTATGTGTTATTCTGATGTATAAACTATATTATTGTAAAGTTATATTAAAATCTATTTAGCAGTTTTTCCGTGAAAGTGCGTCCAACATACATAACATGTGTATCCATATGGGCAAACTTTTGCCTTTATAGTATTTATATTTTATTTGTATTTATTTATTAGTAATCAACAGCGTAACAGAAAAGATTAACATATGACAATAACACGTAAATAAGGCCAAAAGTGATTACATTTATAAATTTATGAAATAGATTAACAGAGTAAAGAATGAATACGCAATAGGAAGCAAAAGAAAAAGTACAAAATATGAGTTTGTGTACTTGGTGTGTGTTTGTATGTGGGTGTGTGTGCGAACGTTTATGTGTGAGTGTGGGTGTTTATGGGCAACTTTAGTATTTTTTTTTAATTGAGCTTTGGAGAGTTTTGTTTTATTACACTAATGCACATTCATTACATTAAGTTTCAAAACTCTAAAGGTCTGTCATGACGATCCATTATTAGCGGTCGGCGGACGATCCATTATTAATAACTTACATATATATTGTAATAGTAACAAATGTTTTATTATACTTACATAAAATTTCAAAATGAAAGGCCTGTCATGATGATCCATTATTAGCGGCTTTAAGCTTTTAAGGAATTTATAATACAGAAATAATAGTAGATTATTGCACCGAGCGAAAAGTTAGTCAGTAATGAATGAGTGTTTTGCTGTGCACTAAATTAGCACGAATGTATTGATTACTAACTTCAGCAGGGTGCGTAATTTATTATGGTTTCAACTACATCGCTGTTTATTTCCTTTTTATACTAAATATGAAGTATTAAATTTTTTCAATGTATAGAATGCGCACTTTCTTTTCTTTCGGGTTTCATTCAGTAAATTTTTATTTTCAGCCAGTGTCTTTTATATCCTATACATTATATTATATGAACGTTAATGTGAGACATTAAACCTTTGTGGTATTTTTTTATGAAAATAAAAAAAACAGTGCAGTAATTAAATCACATACCACATTACTGCACTGTCTCGGTTCTAAGCAGAAATGGCGTCCTTAGTGATTAATGATAGCATTACTGCGTAGTTCGAAGAAAAATTATGTGAATTATATTATATTTCGTTTATAATAAGTACTTGCAAGCTTATGAAATAAATAAACTATGTATTATAAACTGTTACTACTTAATAGGTGCTATATTGCATACATAAATAAGTTTGAAGTTACATTCTACATAGAGTGGCATCAAAATCCGTGAAACTTGGCAAACGTTTCCAAGACGATAAAGTTAGAAGACCTCTACGGAAAATGACGGACCGGGTCTTATCAAAAGATAAAGCTCAGGCCAATAAAGGCTTGGATCCAGATAGGCCTTATTGTATGTTAGACATAATCTAGAGCTCTCTGATTGTCTTTGGCCCGGCTAGAAAATATTTTGTTACATGTATGTTTCTCTATAATACTAGCTGTACACCGCGACGTCGTCCGCGTGGGCCACCCTTATCACTTAGAAGGATAAAAAATAGGTAGTAGCCGATTCTTGGACCTATTGATTAAGCATATAAAATTTCATAAAAATCGGTCTAGCCGTTTAGGAGGAGTAGTGTAACTAACATTGTGACACGAGATTTTTATATATAATGGCGGCTCCACATTATTGCCGTGAATTCACGCTGTGAATTCACGCCGCCAATTCGCGACACGACGACAGGTCATGCCCTCCACATTCACGTGATACTAATAGTCGTTCGTGGAATTCGACGCGAAATAGACGTGGAAAATGCGGCTTGCTGAACTTTTTAATTATCTTATTATATGCTTAGAATTGTCTTTATTAATTATGAAAATTTCATTTCAGTAATCTAGTTCTACCGTAGCCAGTTTTTTTTAGCTGACAGGCATGCGCTTGACTGATATCACACCTGATCTTAGATGTTGATGGAGTCTAGGGTGTATCGCGCTTGCCTAGAATTAATCTAATACCTTCTACTAAGCTTAAATTAAAAGCTTGTGTTAGGAGTGAGTGCGACAAAATCATAATTTGGACCAGATACTCACTGATTTCAGTACGTACACTTCAAGCTATTGAGGTTCTTATTAATATTTTGGTCGCTGTATGCAAAATTATCTGCACATAAGAGCGGTTTGTACTCACGACCGTAAATCAAACCACAATGTATTCTAATCTAAAACGTTCGGGCGCTATTCAAATGAACACCCATCCGGCCATTTCAAATTTAAATCACAATATCACATGACAAATCATAATTTAAAACTCTACAGTGCACGTTTTAAATACTTTACACGTGTCAAAGACTTGACTAGGACTTCGTGAATAAAGATTTTTAAGGCCTCATTCGCACGAGAATTTGGACGTTTTTTTAACGCTCGTTAAATAAGCTTAACGTTTTTTAAAATAGCGTTCAAATAGAACACATGGATTCCCAAATTTATGTTTACATGACAGCGCTTTTATAACGCGACGCTTTTTTATCTAGCCATGTTCCCTTTTCAACGATATATATATACGTATACGGTATATTTTACAGTATGAAATTTGGCACAGTTTATAGTACATATACAAGAAGGTGTGCGTATGCTAATATTTTTATTAAATTTGCATTATTAATATATTAAACTAGTAAAATAAAACCGATTCCACATCAAGGGCAAACGACTTGCACCATTTACAAATACATGTATATAATCATGTCAAAGCGTAATCGTGACAACCGTATGTATATTAATTGTCAAATGTTATTTTTCTTTGGATAGAACAATATAATATGTCTTTGTTATAGTTTTGTAGGCGAATTTCGACTAGCCAGTGGTCTCTTGTCCAAAAAAAATCTATGTAAATAAAAATGTATAAACAAATCAGAAATTATTGTACAGATTTCCTGAAAGAGCCGTCGTGCTGGGCGATGGTGTCTCCAGACTGGACGCGCTGCGTTGACGAGCTTCAGCTGACCGTGCGGGACATTTCCGATATTAAAAAGGTGAAGTGTGTACTTAGTAGTGTTATATTTTAGTGAATTTTAGGACAATGTCGTCGATGACGAGATACTTAATTTATTTGGTAAGTTATTTATAGATAAAGCGTTAATTTAAAAAATATATTCAATTAGATGCGAGAAAATGGAAAAGGTAGTGCGTTAAGCGTTTATTGAACCACTAAAAATATAATATAATCTTAGAAAATTAAAAACATGCCTTTACATTTTCAAGTTACACCACCGAGGTGAACCAGCGAAAAATTGACATTTATAGAGCTGAAACTTTTTATCATATTTACTTCTGTTATTTTGGTACTTTCCGGTTTGCTAGGAAAGTGTTTAAACGATGCGTCCAATAGTATTTAAGACAAAGCATTAGCACTAGATCTTTATTAATTCCCATTATATTCAGCATTATACGTTAATAACAGAAGGTCATCTATAAACGAAATTTCAGCAGGGAAAGTATAATATCTACAATCAAAAAATATTATTCTAAAGAAGCTACCAGAGAAATATTCAAATAGCTTATTTGTTTGAACATAAACTATGAAAAGAATTTTATACATTACGTCTCTATTTGTGAAAATTTTTAACTGGCTTATAACTACTAAATTTATTAAGTCTACTTGTGTATTAGCCGTAAGTTTTCCTTAAGAAATAGATTAAAATATTCTTTTAAATATAACAAGGTATATAAATACATTAATAACTTTGTAATTACAACACTTTATATATATTTTTGAAAACAGAACAAATAACCCATACGCGATACGTTTATGCGATGCCATTTCCGGTACTATTTTTTTTCATGAAAAATTAGTACCTACTATCTAATATAATTTGAACGTCATTATAATTTAAATTAGCATATTAATATCATTTGAATAATTAAAGACGGAAGTTTAAAATCCAATTGACGCCATTTTAAAAAAGGTCTAGTTGAATATATTGCAATAGGTCAAGTTGGTGTATTATTGATCCCTATCAATAAGAACCCGGAGAAGACACCAACGTGTCCGTTACAATATGGATAAGTAGATTTTTTTCTCCTGAATACAAATAGAAATCATTTATTTACAATAAGTAAATATTTCAAAAGAGATGAGGTAGAAATATATTAGTTATATTTTTCATCGAAAACTTAATTTATGCGACTACTATTTATTGTTGATATGAAAATTTTTTGATGCTCATTAAAAAATTTCTAAATTGTTACTTTTGGCCCTTCTAACTCAAAAGGTTGCCGAATCCTGGTATAGAGTAAACGGGATTGATAGTTTTGAAGTCAAGTATTTCCTGATTTCGCACAATTACGCATTACAAATCCACGAGATATAGGATATTAAGAAGTAATATGTAAAAAATACCTTCTAAAATTGTCCCAGTAGTTGTTGGCGCGGTTGCCCGGCGGGACTTGGTTGTTTAGAGTGTGCGAAGCTGTTTCGGCCCGCCAACGCTCCTCTAGCTGAAATCAATAAAAAGTTGTCTTCTAAACTCTTTCTTGTAAACTAAATGATCCTCACGATTTCTTCTGTTTTATTCGATAAACTTTCAATTTAGTTCATCAGTCCATAAATTCCGACGTCCTCTAGAACTGAAAGTGGTGAGTACCAGCGAAATCCCTCTAGAACCTACTAAAAGAATTTTGCTTGTCAAGTTCTAGTCATTTTATAAATTCTATATTAAAGAAAATATATCGAAAGCAGTCGGAGGAGGGACATGGCACTTAAGGTAGTGATCATATTATAACTAATATACAAGTAAAAACATAATAGCTATAAGTCAATAAAAAGTAGCTACAAGCCATTTAAGGAAACAATAGTAAATTGATCTCTCAAATCCAGGCTTGGCAAGTCGCAGGTCGCGAGTCTACAGTTGCTAAAGTTTCTGATTTAATATGTTTGGAACCGTCACCCGGAATCTTCAACATGTATCAAATTCATTTTTTGTAAGATTAAGTTTTACTTTTTTTAACAAAGAGTGGTTACGTCCTTATCTCCTTGCATATCATAAAACAAAGTCCTCCGCCGCGTCTGTCTGTCTGTTCGTGATAAACTCAAAAACTACTGAACGTGTTAACATACGGTTTTCATTAACAAATAGAGTGATTCACGAGGAAGGTTTACATGTATAATACATATATATTGTAGCACATAAAAGCCGAAAATTGCATTGATTCGTTACGCGATATCATAGAAAAACGTTATTTTGTGCGCTTAAATTGCATGCGCTGGCTAAACCTTTCGAGATAGGTCAAACTCTCAAACTAATGTATGATGGAATTATAGATCTTAAAAAGATCTATAGGAAAGTCCGCGATGACATACATATGTCTATCTCCCGTGCATAACCCGCAGTAACAATTTTTATCGTTTACATATTACAAAAAAAAATGAACTACTAGCGAAGCTCTTTTAAAGACTTTCCTGTTAATCTCTATCCGTTTGAATACGCTAGATACGATGTTCGTTTTATGCAGTTCATAATTGCTTTGTTTTGCATTCATTAAAATTAATATCTTAGAATATATGACAGTTATAAAATACGGAGCCAGAGCGGTCGCCTGGCGTGCGGTAGGTGCGGTGATCCACCAATACATGACAATAGATGTTAAATTTTGATATTCAATAGAAAGAGTTAGCTAACGAGAGAAGCAGAATTTTGAGGAGGTCGTGGCTTAATCAGTGGTCGGCATTTGAGTCGATCGCTAAGTTAAATTGCTCTGGCTGCCACCGGGTGATAGATGGGTGACCCATTCTAGCACTGGTTTATATTTGATAGCCGACCTCCTCCGTGTTTTGGAAGGCACGTAAACCAGTAGGACTCGATTAATGTCACTTTGTGATATTAATCGTAATTAGAGGTAGCGCCATGCTTGTAGCCGAATTGGTCCGGCGGCACAGCACTACACTGACTTTCCGATGTGCCTCAACGCACGTTTCGCTTCGACGCCGAAGCATCATCAGGAGATAGATAGAAAAGTCAAGATATTTGACACACAGACTCTACCAAGAGGCCTTCGTTATAATTTAACAATAATGCTACTAATATCCCTGATAGACACAGGCATAGGCACACAATATAAGCCCAAAGGCATATAGGTTAGAGGTCAAGACATGTAGTTTTGGCTAGTTATCAAACTCTTTCCGCTTTCACCGCGTGCAGTTACAACCATCTTATAGCATAATATATATTTTTGAAATGTACAAGTAAAGTTCTTTTCGATTATGCCATTATGCCAAAAATGGCACATTTATCTCAAATTATTATTTACTTTATGGCCGGTAGAGAGCGCCACATTAAATTAAGTGAGACGTCATATTACCTACAATCAGCGGACGATCAAGACGCTCTTAACGATACCCCATGTGTTCAGTTATAGTAAGTAGTTGAGGAGCTATGAGAGAACTGATGAACATACATATATCCAAAGCCTATCCAAGCCATATCCCTGTTTGGCCTTAGTCGGGTAATAATAAATAATGGTGGGGAAAATCTCAAAAAAAGTTGGCAATGAAGGTGTAAATTAGCGGCACGTTTTTCATCTTTCTTGGTGACTGAGTAATGACAAATTATACCGAATGACAAATTATGATATTCATTGGAAAGTACATATTTTAATGACAGCGGTGGATTCACAAAAGGAGCATTAGCTGTTTTTGAATGGATTACATTTCTCCTCGCTTATTTAATTTCATTCGGTACGAATTAATTTTTCGCCAAAAAAGGTCCACTTAAAAACATAATTAAGGAAAGAAATTCCCTGTGTTTTATTAGAATTATCCCGGCTTAGACGGGATTGAGTTTAATTATGAAATTATATTGCGAGGAAAGTTTTACACCGACTGCAAGAGAAGGTAGTCGTT
>JANCMC010006138.1:0-14545 GCA_024363005.1 Charaxes varanes
GCTCTTACTGCGGCTGACTGATAGATAGGTGGCCATTTTTAACATAGGTTTTCAAATATCCGATATCCTCTGTGTTTCGAACTGGACTAAATTACATTATGCAAACAAAAAAAATCAACGATTAGTAAATTTAATGTGGACTCCATTTCGAAATAATAAGTGCTGGTAAGAGATATCTGTTATTCAAATTCAAATTTAATTTATATCGGAACAGGCTCCATAGGTGTTAGTAAAAAACTTACAAGCTAGTGTTAGTAAGAAAAACTTCACAAAATTTTTTGTGAAGAAAGATCCGCCTTTTAAACATCGGCGAATCCCATTATATATTATTCACTTTGGAAAGATATAAACATATGTATGTCATAATAAATAGAAAATGTAGATCGCTGCTTTTATACAATCAGTGACCATTTCCTCAGAAGGACAATACCTCCGCTCCGCGGCGAGCGAAGGTGGCGACCTCCGTCCCAGGAATATAATAGCTCGATTTGCTGTGAGATCGGTAAGAAACAACATTCTTCAAGCTGCATGGGTGCGTAGAGGAATCGATAGCTCAGGGCTAGTAGAATGTACTCCCAATAGGGTTTATAGCAACTAGCATCTTACCCGTATCAATCGTCGGCTTCTATAACACGAGAGAACTGGTTCGAAGTAACGGCTGGCGCTATATATGGACGCGCGATGGTCGCATTTTTGCTCGTCGTGAGGAAGGCGCGCCCGCGCTTACAGATTAGAACATGGAGTCAATTTTTTGTGGCACGTGGCGCGTCGGTTCGATGGCCCTATAATCACGTACGACATTTTTATTATCTTACTATTACGTACTTTGTTAGAAGTGTATTTAATATCACTAATTTGTGAAACTTTTATTTTAAAATTTGTCTTAAAGAACTATTTAAAATGTAATAATATAGTATGCTCTATATATGAATTTATAATCATAAATATGAGATCATAGTTCATGTTCTACTTGTATTCTATTAAGACATATTATTGTTTTTATAATCAAAGTATGATTAATATATTATATATAATACTTACATTCATAGTCCTTGCTTCGTAGCTTTGAGTGTAACATTCCAGCACAAGGATAAGTATGGTAAAAACTCAAAGCGACTCCGTTTCTCTGATTTGCGCACAAACACGTATCTACACACAACTCCCCACGCGGCAAACGTGATACTGGCATCCGGATCAATCCAGTCGCGCTTAATAGTGGTTGGCTATTAGCTATACATATATTATAATAGACCGGTTTTATATCGATAAATTCGTAAACTTGTATTTAGGTATTTCATTACGTATAACCTGTTTATTTGTATTCATTATTATTCTAACTCTATAACACACAATATTATAACCAACGTTTCGAATCTCAATGTCGACCACTATATGGTACCTATTAAAAATAAGTAACTTTACTGAGTTGGTTTCCTTTTGGGTATATTGCACTGCTTAATGTATAGTTTGTTCTAAGTTTTAAAGCCTAGAGTTTAATTTAGATGTTTACGTTGTGCTACATATATTATAAGACTGCAGCGCTTTATTTACCTAATAAAGTTTTCTTATTCTTATTCATTTAAAAAGACTGTAGTTTATGTATGGTGACATCAATAATTGACTAGTTCATCAATAATAGACATCAAGAATTAATTAGTGAAGCTCCGAAGCTGTTGCACGTCTAAAATGGCAAACTGTTGATAATTTTCACTGTTAAAACCTTTGTATTACCACAGGTTATGCAATAAATGATTGTCTATCTATCAATAAATGGATACCAGGTCATTCAGGTAAGCATGGTAACGAGCGGGCGGATGAGCTTGTTAAGAAAGGCTCTGAACTTGGCATGATAGAGCCTGACCCGGGCGTACTGTCACGTGTTATTGCGGGAGCGCTGCACCGATCGAACATCCTGGCTCTAGCCGAGTGGAAATCAATAGGGGGGCTCAGATACTCCAAGTTGTTCATGTGCAATTTAAGGACTAGTTTTTGTAGGAGCATTTTAGGTTCAAGTAGGAAACGTGGTGGCAGGTTTTACGGGTCACTAGGGAACGAGAGTTCAACTGATCCGAATGCCACTAAGTGACCTTGCAATTTGCAGGGCGGCTATGAGGAAGCAGAAACGATGGGGCACTTGCTGTGCGAGTGCGACGGTCTGGCCAGAATGAGTATGAATCTCTTCGGCGTGTCCTATCCAAGGTCGGAAGCCTACGGTTCCTCCAGATTGCATACGATCATAGAACTGCTCGTCTGGATTTTTGAAGTATTGTAGCTGGAAGAGAAGGAGCGAGTACAAAAGATCCCGCTGAAAGTTATAAATTTTTTTATGCTGAGAACATTTTGTTCCGACAAACGTAACGACTGTATGGCGCATGCTTAATCCTGTAATTCAGCTGCCGAACACGACTCGCTAAGCGGGGCAAATAAATTAGACGTTCGCCACATACATACATAATACTGACGTAAGATACTGATGCGGTATTGGAAAAACTTGACAAAGTTGTTTGCAAATATTACGTTTTTTACGTACTTATTATAAAACGGCCTTTAAAGTCAAACATATATTATATCAGACTACTCCGTCAGTCCAGTAGGCAATTACGCTGCCTTCAGCTTCAAGGATGGTGGATTCGATTCGTGTCTCGAGTCTAGGTGTATTATCTATATGCATACATTTAAATATTTCTTCAAAAAAAAAAAAACATTTGCGTGTAACAGGCGTCTGTTACCTATAACACAGGCATTAAGTTGTCTACCTTGGGAACAGACGTCCGTGTGTCGTAATATAGTCCTGTATATATTTATTTATTTACTTTCTTCCACATTCTCCAGTCAGTCCATAATACTTCGACTTACGAAGAACACAGGAAGAGTGCTAGTCTAACTCCAAATCCACACTGAAACAGACCTAAGGACGTTACCTATAAGGACTTAATTTGCATTCACAGGCACGGTTTCCCGGGTAGGCAGTGCTTACTCAGGGCCATTTGCGAAAACGCGTCACAATTTCTACATAACGGGGTCCTCGGCGATTTACTTCATCTCGTGCTCACGTAAGTTGCTCTAAGATAAGTTACGCGTAAATGCGCCCAAACTGAATCGTGAAACTCATGTATGTATACGTATAAATAAAATTGAACGGTCCGTTTGTAAAGGTGAAATTAATTTTTTACTAATTGTATTTCACTATATGTATATATGATACCTATAACAAAACCGCAAGTTACAACATCTATGTCTGTCTGTCAGTCCGTCGGTCTGTCTTCCTGTTTGTTGCGATTGTTGAAATGACTGCTCCGATTTTGATGGGAATTTCATTGGTAGATAGTTGATTTTACAAGAAATGACATAGGCTACTTTGCTTTTAGCTAAATAGACTTCTGCACAAAAAAATTAAAACCCTCAAAATTTAACAAACTCACTAAAAGCACACACAAGCGTGTGAAATCGCGTCTAGGCTAGTGTATAAATAAAATTGAACTGTCTGTCTAAATATCTGCCCCTCTTAGGGTTCCGTAGTACTAAAAGGAACCCTTATAATTTCGCTCTGTCCGACCGTCCGTCCGTATGTGTGCCCCTAAGGTGGTCCACCTCTAGCATTTCCAAACTATTAGACGTAGAGACTTGAAAACTTCCATGTTGATAGAAGAAGTTAAAAACTAATTAAGAAAATTATTTTGAATGAAATCGGACGGCATCCTTTGAAGTTATTCAACAAATACGTTTATAGCGTATCAGATACGGAACCCTTCTATATACCTAAGCGTCTCTTGTTGTCTTTTTAATTTTTTTTAAAGGTTCTTTGTACTTTTAAACGTAACCGAAAATGTCCGAGGCTGTCTCGTGACGCTGCTCTATCAGTCAGGACATAGTAATGCAAAATAAACCGCGCGTTTATTTAATTTGCGCCACGAGCAAATCTTTCGGAAATAAATTATTAGTTTAATACAATATATCAAACTATCCAAAAACAATAGTATGGCGAACCCGATAATAGCAAATATGACCAATTCCGAAAACCAATCAAACATTTGACCAGCATTTCTACCTCATTAAACTTTGCACCAACCTATCATGTTGACATATCAAAATGCAAACAATTTAGAAATTTATAGATCAGAGAATAGACTCTAAAATTCAACAGCCGGCAAATATTTGATAATAGGAAAAGTAATATATGGACCAGTGATGTGGCGGCTTCCGAATTCGACTCTTCTAGTTCGAAAGTTCCGACTAACGATATTTTACTTAAAGTTTTGTCCTAACATAATGTTTGTATGTCATTAAACTCCTAATCAACCTATAAAGTTAAAATATCAAAAAATTAATAATAATCACTATTGGTCAAAAATTAAAATTCCTAACAATGTTTGCCAAAAATAATACAGTTACAACTTAACTTATATATATATGAATATAACTAACACGGACTAACTACAAAATGATAAAATATCATAAATCATTAAGAAAACAATTTATAAATTTAAAGATCATATAAAATTAACAGTTAAGACTGAAACAATCTCACTTAACTTTTAGTCATATATGTAAAAATATGTTTTTACCTACTTTAGAATTCAACCTTTTGACTTAGTCAAGGTAGGTACTTTGACTAGGTCAAAGTTTCGACCTAAACTATCTTTACGATAATTTAAACATAATATATTATGTAAATTGTCAGAAAAAAAAACTGTCACCTTGACAGTAGTAATCGTATGTATCAAGAAGATACATTAATTAATCTAATTAGAGGTAGCGCCATGCGTGTAGCCGAATTGGGCCAGCGCGTCCGGGTACCAGTACCTCTTTCTTACATGAGATCGGCGTGAAGTGGCGGCAATGCTGTCACGTCTAGAAGTGTCGATCTCGTATATTGAAATAAGATAAGTATTTCCTAAACTATTAAAATAAGTAGTGCTGAGTAATTAAACAGCTGTTACTACCTCTATCTGTGTTCTCTTACATTAGGAAAAAAAAAATAGTTTCAATTTTATGGTTTTATGGTTAAAGAATTTATTTCTCAAAGAATTTGTTACAAAATTCACTTATAGAGAAAAAAAAAAGATATAACTTACAATATTTTGTACGACAGTTGGACATAGGTATATAATTTTAAAGTCTACCCACTGATATATTTAGTAGAATGCAAGATCGTTGCCACAGTGTGATATTTTAGCGTGATAATATATAGCAAACCACGCTAAATTTGAATCTATTATTGTTTACCTAATTTTACGCGGACGAAGCCGCGGGTACAGCTAGTTTACCATTTATTAAGCTATTGTAAGCATTTTCTTCTCTATCGTGTATAGTGTATAACATATAATGTATCGCTATATAACATCAAATTGGCTAGTTAGCTAATTTATCTTCCTGATTCGATGTTATGTAAAATTCGATTAGGGCTGTGTACACTTATTTTTATGAATTTGCCAAATATCATTACAAGATTCTGAACTAATTCCGTGCTCCCATCGTTTATTTATATCTTGTAGTGGAAACACCACATTAGTTAGTTAGGAAACATAAGTATAATTAATTTTCCGATACTATAGAATGTCATATTTCGTTAGCAGTGAGGATACGGCTATATTTATGGATTTGTCAAATATAATTATGAGTTTCTGAAGTAATTCCGTGGTCCCTATAGTGTATTTATTTAGTGTAAATTAATTTCCCGATACAATAGAATTTCGCTAGTGGTGTGAATATTCCAAATACAATAATTAGAAGTTTCTGGACTGGTTCCCTTCCTGTACCATGTGATATGACCACCATTTGATACGACTTAGGGATCTTCTAGAAAAGAGCATACTCATTTCTCACTCAAAGTGGTCTATATCGACCCCCAGCAGTCGATTGCAACTTGAAATGGGTTCACAAGGGAGCAAGAGAGTTAAATAATGACCTTAATTTGGCTTTTCATTACTAGAATAATCCATGGGAATATAAGCCAAGTCGTCAAGACAATGCATGCATTTTTTTTATATACTAAGTTAACATTATATATAAAAAGAACTCTGAAGCAATTTTTATTATAATAATAAGTAGTAAATTTTAGCTGAATATGAAGGTGGTTTATGTGAAACTTGCTGTGTCCGCGTGTAACGAGGTAAAAAGATATATAGCCTATAAGCATTCCACGATTAATGGGCTATGCAAAACTGAAATAATTTTTCAAATCGAATCAGTAGTTCCTAAGATTAGCGCGTTCAAGCAAAGAAACTAACAAACTCTTCCTTTATATATTAGTATAGATTGAATACAAAAATTATGGGGTTTACTTCATAAACAGTTTGAAATGTCTGCTTCAGGCTTTAGAGCCCTAACAGGTCCAGATTTAAGAGAGGTTGGGCATAACAAGATATCTCGTTTGCATCTGTAGCTGCCCCACTTGGAAAGTACAACCATAGATTCAAATAATAAAATGGCCAAATAAAATCGAGTAAGTTTTCTTCGCATAAGGAAGAATATACACTGAGATGCTAGCTTCAATACCAGACCAGATTATATACGTTTAGAGACTTTAGTTGTAGATCATGAAAGTGGTCTTCTACGAAAAAAAGATAAAATTGATATTTATGCATTTAATACAAACAAAACATATACTAAAAAGGCATTCTGTATAACCAAATTTCATAGACAGATCACCTAAGATATTTTATTGTATAAAGTTCGCTTTATACACGGTCCTTAATGACATAAACCGAACAAAGAAATTTAACGTATAAGTGTAACTCATAACGGAATTCTTGAAATGTAATCCAATTTCAATGGACAGAACATCGACCGAGGTGTAATATCGATATGTATGTATTTATATATTTCCAAAAAATATATTTGTGTATAACAGGCGGCTGTTACCTATAACACAGATATTAAATTGTCTACCTTAGGAACAGACGTCCGTGTGTCATATAGTCCTGTATATATTGATTTATTACACAATTACAACGATAATCGGGTACTGAATACCTTTAGTATTCTAAAGTGAGACTTCCCGGTGGCCTAAACTCGTCATTAAGGGCCGGCAGTGCATCTGCTGGCCTTCTGGTCGTGCAAATGTCCATGGGCGCCGTTAGGCACTCCGGTGCCTGCTGCCTGCTCGTTTGCCCCCTTGTAACATAAAAAAAAAGAATATTCCTATATATTTAATGTTTGTCATTACTATCGAACTTGTCTCTCTTGTAACAATCTTACTATTAACCCGTCATGTCGTTTAAATATTATATTTCAATAATTTCTATACGTTTAAAGTTAGTAATGGCCCCGAACTTTTGTCATATAAGGCGCGGATAGAGAACCTAGAAGAAATAAATCCGTAGCTTCTAGCACGTGCACGAAATATATCGTCCCAACCACGTTTACACTGCGACAACGAAAATCTAAATATGACATACAAGTTAAAGGATAGTTAGTAAAATAAAGATCACTTTCCTTAACAAATTTCATTGCGCCCTACCTGCTAAATAATGTTAATAATTCAATTCTTAACTCAAATTCTCTATACCATTTTGCGTCCACGTATTAATATTGTATTCTAAATAAGAAATAGAGTATTTTTGTTACTATTGGAAACGATGCGTTTGGAAATCAGGCTTTTAATGAGGGGTTTGGACCACCGGGCACGCTCATAAGCCGAACGAAACGAGCCATAAATACCATCACTTGACGTGAGGGCCATTTATGTGAATTATCGTTAAAAATTATACCTTATACTTTATATTTAATGAATTTAGTATTAATACTTTTGAAGCTTATCCACAACATTTTTGACAGATATTATTTATACTTTAGAATAATAATATATTTACTTTTAATACCGTTTTAGAATCAGCAGTGCACAGAAAACCCGACTGTGGTTTATGTTGCAGTGAGTAAGTTTTATAAGTAAAATTGTCTATAAATAAAAATTATAATGAATAAAAAATAATAATAACTTCCGTTTCGTTGTTTTTTTTATCAGGTTCAGGCAATTACGAAGTTATTACCTATTTATTTAAAATAGATCTATAAAATATTTTTTTATGGATAAAGTAAGTACAAGGTACGAGTAGGTACCTACTTTATAAAACTATAATCTAGCTTGATAGCTAATAAGTACTTTCATTCTAACTTATGCTAATATGTTATTTGATGACTACGAATGTGTCCAATAACACAATCTTATTGTCTCTAATAACCTAAGTGGAAGACACTTTGTTCTTGTGCACGTAAACTAACACTACATAATGTTTCACTTATTGTCACACTTGGTCAAAAGGCTTTGTGCGTTTCCGCCTTCTCACTATGTCAGCAGTGTCATGGAGCTGTATGACCTCAACGTTAACATGATGGTGAAGTCTATCTTAATGTGTTTCGGCGTATTTTTGCACTGCTTTAATAAGAAAGTCAATAAAATATGATCACACAACGTAGACTGTGTATGAAAAGCAAAAGATTCTTCACATTCCAATTACAAACATTACCGAAAGATCAAGGAAAAAATCAGCCTGAATGAAAAATTAGTTTTTTAGGAATGTTAAAAAAAATAGTTCTTGACGGTTTATCTATAACGAAATAACCCCGTAGGAAACATTCAACATGAATCGAAAATTCTAATGTCAATATGAGTTTATTTACCTCTTGTGCCAAAAGATCCGAATCTCTCTCGGTTCACGGCCAACTTGTACTTCTTATCTGCTTTGTCGCTAGGAACTGGAAGCTTGGACGGATATTTTTCAGAACCACTGTGTAGCTTTCAGGTTGCAGCATTACACCGATTTTCCCTCGTATTCATTCGCGGATTAAAGCAAAGTAGTTTAGTTTCTCATGAAAACTAGACAGTCAACAAAAAAAAAACACAATATGCATTGTATATAGCTTTCTACTCAGTATTTTTTAATTGAGAATATACACTTTTATGTATGATCTCATACTGCCAGGCATCCATGTTACGGTGTATCGGAGGGATCTCTGTGCAGGTTTGCCTGCGCAGTCCCACGGCGCGGCGGTAACCTCCATGGAGACGATCCAGTGTATCGTAGAAAATATATTGAAAATTGATATTCAATTCTGCTCCGGTCGCCTGCACAGGTCAACCTCTCCGGGAGACCGCAACGTAGCTAGCTATTAGTCATCCAATAAAATTGTAATCAATGGCTTCCAATATCTAATCTGATTATATCTATTTTTGGTTATTTATACGGCAGATGAAAACGCGTGGTTATTTTATGATACAAATAAATAATGAAAGCTTAAATCAAATATTCTTCTAGTATTCTGTTTTAGGAAAGCATTATTTTCACACTCGTTCTGTCTCACAAGTCACAGGCACTCGTGGGAGCGGTCTTCTCTGACTAATCGCATGAGGCGTCGTCCTAATAAACCGCAATTGCGCGATATAAGCGAACTTAGTTCGTACGAACGTGCGATTCAACATATTATTGATGTCTAAGAAGAATCCTATTTGACGTTCGTGCGATCGTATGGTCTTCAATTAGGACACTTTTTAGACATCAATATGTTTTATCTCACATTTGTACGAACTAAGTTTGCTCGCATCGCGCTGTCGCTTTCTATTAGGACTACGCCTGAGAGTGGAATACTAAGTATATTTAATATGTTATTAATAAATATTTTATGTATCATTTAAGGATGCCGATCTTAAAGCAGAAATTCGTAGTCGATACGTGGATATGTGGCAAGGAGCTCGTATGGAAGTGCCTTCCGAAACACATAAGAGGCTGACCTCCTGACCTCTGATTTTAAAAACCAACCAGTTTCAGAATTGCTCATCCATCTATCATCCGGCTGCGACAAGATCAACTTAAACTAGCGATCGACACAAATATAGAAATATCGGTTACTGTTTCAGCTACAACCTCCTGCCAATAAGTATTCCTAATATTATTCAGAAAAAATGTGTGTATTGTATTAATCGCGTGTATTGTATTAATTGTGTGTATTTTATTAACTGTGTTTATTTTATTAATTGTGTGTATTGTATTAATTGATTAACTGGCGATCAAAATCGCCTGACAACCCTAGAACCTATTCCTTTCCCAAATGCTTGACAATAAAGTGAAAATGAGTACGATTCAAATTAATCCTTTGTTCCAGAACAATATTCGGGTTCATTGGACTCTCTGGACCCCCTTAAATTAAATATGACAGACACCCGTCAGATCGTACATACTTAATAATAATTTAAGATTTCTACGCATTTCTATTTGGTAATATGTCAGAATTAAGTTTTCATTGGTATTACCAATCAACCTACACTGTTTTGTCGTCAGATAACATGACTTTGGCGAAGTAAATTGTGCTCAATTGGCACAGATAAGAACCATAAATTTAGAATTAAATTGAAAATCTTACCCATTTGTGTATCGAGGCAGGTCATAAAATCTTGAAACAGTTAGATAGGTAGATCAGTTTTTTATTGCACACAAAGTTAAGTAAAATGAATTTGTACAGTCAGTGGTAACTTAAACAGCGTGTAAAAGCGGTTTTATTCCTAAAGCAATGTTTTACCAGACAACCTTTGTTGAAAGGAAATTTCTACAAAGAAAATTTAATGGATAGTGCAAATTCAAAAAAAAAAATAGATAATGATATATAATAGCCTATAGCCTTTCTTGATATCTAACACTGAAAGAATTTTTCACATCGGACCAGTAATTCCTGACCACATCATCAAAGTCGATTCAACTAGTCGAAAGTTCTGAAATAATAAACATAAAAAAATACAGTAGAATTAAGAACCTCCTTTTTTTTTGAGAAAATGCTTTTAGCGTTAAGCTCACCTTTTGTACAACATTTTTTTTTTAGTCGAGCAATACAGTGAATCAAAAAAAGTATAATAAAAACTTCTACTATACAAGAAATTATCGCCCTTTCTTTATTCCTGTATGGGTTGTATAAAATGAACCATATAAATCTTCGTGCTGTCTTTTTGGGGAACATATGACTTACTCAAGGTCCCCAGGGAATAAAACGCCACATGCTCGCAGAGCGTGAAATACGGTGACAAATGTTGGTAGTCTTGGAATTAATTCTTATTTCATCCTTGATCGACCGGGTCTTAAACTGAATTAGCTGAGGCATTTAGTTATTTAAGATTTATAGGACTTACGGAGAATTTTTTTTATATACATAAAGATTAATAGATTTGAATTATGGAGAACACAATAAGGAGTAACATCTCTAATGGGAGAAAAGTTGAAAAACTATCTAGCATTATAGATTAGATAGTAGTTCAAAAACCGCCCAGAATGGCGCTGGTGTAGACAAAAGGTATGAGTGTAGCAATATTAGATGAATTGACACTTAACCTTCCAGAACGGCTTGGTAAGGTATGAAGGTTGCAATGAATTGACCAATAAGCTTAAAAATTTACAATGATGCTGATGTGGCGCCTTCTTATTTAGGTAATGAGACGGACATTTTTAATATACAGAGATATTACTCCTTTATGTAGTCTTTGTATTTATCCTTATTAATAATATAAATTATAAATATAATCAGGGCGATATGACACACGAATATCTGTTTCTAAGATAGGAAACTTAATGCCTGTGTATAGGTAACAGACACCTGTTAATTGCAAATATATTTTTGTAGAAATATGTAAATACATACATATAGATATTACACCTGCTGCTTATATGGCTGCTACAACTTCGCTTCGCCGACGCTATATCGCCGCTACAACGTTGCTACGTCACCGCTACACTGCCGCTACACCGCGGCTACACTGCCGCTACTCTGCCTTTACACAGCCGCTACATCGCTGCTACACTATTGCTACACCTCCGCTTCACTGGTACCATATCGCCACTACATCGGTGTTACACTATGGTTACACCTCCGCTTCACTGACACCATATCGCCACTACATCGGTGTTACACCGCCGCTAGACCACTGCCTACGCTACATGCCAGGACATATCCATAAATATATTTAGATTTGAAAATAAATAAAAGATGAACATAGATCTTGAAATCAACACACTGGGACGAACAGCGAATTTCACAAGAAGAAACAAGTGATTAAATCTTACCGGGCTTTTCCATGTTGTATAAATAATACAGCAAAATTAAACAGAATACCTATTTGAAAGCTCACACATAATTTTAGAAAGTGTTTCACGCTAAACAACCTTTTGAAAAATATTCCAGCGTACGGCGCGGTTTTATACTCTTTTGCCGCTTTTATTTTGCTTAAATGCACGGAATACAAAGCCATGTCAGCGTACTATACATGTAAAATATCGTTGAATAAGAAATCTGAAAGAGACTTTGTATTTTTTAATAAAAAGGGGGGAAGAATACCGGTTTGTTGATTGGTGTGGCCACCGTCACCATTAACATCTGCCATGCTTCTATGACGTATTGATTATAGAATTGATGAAACTTTAAACACACAATATTGAAGAATAAGAATACTTTGAGATTTACCTACTATTTGCATTATCACTCTAGTTAAGTTCTTTAAGGTTTGTGTAGTCAAAAACAATATAAATATGTTTAATTTCGATTCAACTTTTTAATTTTAAATATGGAACGTAAATGAGACAGCTATAAATGTATATATAGTTTTAAGGCTGCGAGGGAAAGGGTCGAAGATGAGGCTGGGTAGAAGAAGACGCCAATTCGGGCTGCTCTTCCCCCCGCCGTAAGATTGTAAGGTAAAAACATCCAGGACACCGGTTTGGAGTGTGTAAGCGAGCTTCCGCTGTCCTACCAAGGATGAAGAGGGCGCCGCTGGGTTTTGGTGGGTATTATGGCATTGCCAGCGAGTCCCACGCTTCTGTCCGCAGGTACCTCCGGAATACCGGTTCATCTGCGGATAGAGTCGAGCGTAAAGTCATTTCCCAGCGAAAAAAAACTATTTGTTCGTTTTTATCAGATGGTCTTTAGGGATGTTAGTCTAGCTCTACAAGCACTACTCGCTTTAGTGACTGAAAAAAATAACTTGACATAATAAATAAATCTTTTCTCAAATGTGTTGGAGGGTACCATCAGTAAACAACCACCCCAAATATGTCAACAATGTTATCAAACGGTAGCACTCCATGTCCATTAGTGATAAGCCTGCGGTTAATGCATTGTATTACCTAAAATGCTGACCACTGACCATTGAAAAAGCCGAATTTATAAACAATGCTCATCACGCAATTTGACTCCCTTATACCGGGCAACCTTGATTTAACAAATCGGAGGGGAATACGAAAATATTCGTTATATCAAGTAATTCGTTGAACTGAGGTTTGTTATGTTTTTTGAGGTTAGGTTGTTCTAAAATTCTTTATAAAGAGGTAAAAGAATTGTTTTACGAACAAAAGCGTGTCGAAACATGTCGCGAAATGAATTACATACTACAAAATTAAGAGTTATATATTGCTGGAAACGTTATATAAAGGTTTTAGGTTGACAAAATTCGTTAATTAGAGGTATGAATTTTCTTGATAGTTGAACATTCGTTATAAAGAGGTTGTTCGCAAAAAATGTTCGCTTTGTAAAGGTATATTTTATATTGACTCTTATGGACAATTCAAGGGGATTACGAAGAATTTGTTAAATCGAGGAAGTCCATCTTTATATATTAAAAAGTATAAAAATAGATTGATTGTCAGGTTGGTTTTATAATTAATTCCTATTTTATTCAATAGGTAGGTCTTTGCCCAGCTGTGGGAAATTATAGGGTAATGAAGAAAAACTATCTTAAAGTTAAACATTATTCATTATATAATCAATCGTTGTTCCTTCTCGCTAAAATTTTAAAACCGCTGGATTAAATTTTGTTTCTTTCGATTCATTCTCTTTACTTCAGGGAAGCTTTAAAAGAAAAGAAAGAAAGGAAAAGTCGAAAGATTATTTAAAAATACTAAAAAACGCAGTATAGATCCCTACCTCAGAATACGTCAAACAAACTTTTAACAAATGTGCAATGTAAAATTTTTATTTCACAAAACATTCGGCCAGTGTCACGTTTCATGGAAAAGACGTTAACGTCTTTTCTATGAAAGGTGACACCTCCGTTAAAGGAGCCAAAATTGTGTCAAGACGACGTCTGCCGGGTTCGCTAGTTTAGACTTAAAAATAATCGCACACGTTCAGAATATTTTTAAGAACACGCTAGTATTTATTTCAAGAATTCAGGACCCATTGGTGTATCATAACTAAATTAATTACACCATTATGGACTTACCTTCCGGAAATTCCAATAATATGGCCATCTGTCTTGCGTTTCCTGCGAAAGCAGCTAAGTGCAGCGGTGTTCGGCCGCGTCTGTCTTGTCGGTTCTTTTCTGCGCCAAACTTGAGCAGAAGGTCTAGGGTGTCTCCCCCAAGCAACGCCGCCATGTGGCAAGCCGACACCAAGTCTAGGCGGCATGTTGCGTTGGGATTGGCTCCTGCTTTTAGTAATCTGTAATGATATTGATCCTATAGGAGGAGGAGGTCGTGGCCTAACCAGTGGTCGGAATTTGAGTCGATCGCTAGTTTAAGTTGCTGTTGCTGCGACCGGGTGATAGATGGGTGACCCATTCTAGCACTGGTTT
>JANCMC010006145.1:4017-14545 GCA_024363005.1 Charaxes varanes
CGGAAAGAAGAGCAGGGACATTACCAATTGTCCCAATGCGCCAGCCAACGAGGATTTCAGAATAACGGTACGTAGCAAGCCCCACAATTGTGTTTAAGGTTAACATACATTATATGAAAAATTAGATGTAAATAAGGACTTGTTTACATATGGTTTATGGATGCCCAATAGCCGACGCTCGTGTTTTTGATAGTTTTGTTTGTCTACATTGCTTTATGTTTCCAATAATTAGATCAATGCAAAATTTAGACAAACAGTCGTTTATTTAGTATCGTTTTAATAAGTTAAATGGATTAATATCTGTCTCAGCACAGACACTGAAATTGTCTATTCGAAATTTTCGTTAAACGGTTTATGCTTAATTTGTAAACAATCTATTGTAATCACTATACTGTCTTTGTATAATATTACAATAACATCAAATTTGCATATTATGCATAATAAAATGAATTAATGTCATACTTTCTGTCAATTATCCAAACAATAACTTCCGATAGTTTCCATCCCTGCAACAGAATAACCAAAGGCACGAAACGTCAAAGCGATATTCTCAATAAATTAATTGCTTGATAGCCATTTGGCTGTGTTGTGCAGACAATTAAAATAGGAAGCATAAAGGAGATCGTATTGAACTGAACCGGATCCTTTGTTCGATTGATCGTTATTGTGAAATGTGGTTTGCCCACAGCGATGTTCATAAATTTATTGAGTCAACATTCAATTTACAATAGTGTAAATTATAGTATAGAGAAAATATCATTAAATAGTCTGAAGCAGAACAAAATGTATTGACAAAGCAGTTTCGAGGATATTCTGTATATGGGTAGCTCAATTTAAACCACAGACATCACAACTTCTGACGTGATTTATTTAATTACTAAGCCACCATAGCCATGGATACTGACTGAAGTAATCAGGGGAATGCTCTGAAATTCAGGAGATGCGAGGAAACTTTTTAGCGGGATAAACGCGTAAGCCTGTTTTTTAGTAGGATTGAATGCAACTGAATTTAGTTAACCCATTTCTAGGTAGAAGTGGCGACCTGTGTCCAAGAAATCTTGGCATTGCCCAGTATACGGCACCTCAATTTGTGTTTTCTAAATAGCAATGAAAACTACTCCTTTCAACAGTTCATTGATATAGAAAATAAATAGGGTTGAAGATATAATACAGCCCTGTAGGATGCTCAGCGTGAAACATCAACAACGACCATGGTGCTGATATCTATCAAAAAAGAAGGGAGAGCTTAAGTAGATAGGGATTCTTGAGATGGGTGTTTCTACTTTTATTAATATTATAATACGGTTCAACAGCTTTAAAACATGGTATATACAGATAGAACCATTCCAAGGTTAGATAAAACTTTATGGGTAATTACCTCCACCGTCCTTAGTCGTAACTCGACGCGTGTGTGGAGTTACAAACTGCATAATTGAATTATAAGACAATTCCATCACGCTGCGTTTTAACTGCTATATTTTGAGACAAAAGTTCCACAAATATTTGAATATACGAGTTTATAATATTATCTATACTTGACTAACTTCAACTTCTTCCTAGCGTTATCCCGGTCTAATACAGAGGGTGTGGCTGTGAGGTGAGGTGACATGACCATTGTCACCTGACGTCATTCCTCGGAATTCCCACGATCTCTACAACTTCAGGATTATTATCACTTAGTGACATTAATCGAGTCCCACTGTTTAACGTGCCTTCCGAAACACGGAGGCAGGCTGAATTTAATTAATCAAATATACATAAATGGGGACCAATCTGGCGCGTTCCATTTATTCTGTCCCGCTGTTTAAAACGGCTGGACCGATTTCGACGGGACTTTTATTGGCAGATAGGTGTCGTTACCTTTCAACCATATTGCTACATCCAGATCCTGCAGCTTTTTTCTCAGCCACAACAATTGAAGATACTATTGCAGCGTCTTGTTTCATGAATTTGTCGAGTACCAACAGACAAGACGAAATTCTCTGTTGCAAAGTTCCACCGATTTCCAGCTGCACGTCTTCGTCTTGCATATCAGCCACCAGACCGACCTGTTACAGAAGAAGCTTAGTTTCTAGAGCAATTTTTTGTATTAATACTTATTATTTATTATGCTTTACAGCGACCCAAATTGAGGAAGATATTACTTACTTTTTGAGCAGTTTAGCAACCCAAAATGAGTTTTGGCCTCCTACAGGATTTCGCGCCAGTTGTCTTTGATATTATTTCCGTCAATTTAAAGGTAGTTGTATATTTAAACCAGAACTGGGTCGCACTAAACAATTATATATAAGTCAAGTTTTCCAATTACGTTTAATTTCAAGGGCACTTATTACTTACATCACCCACAGCACCCCACTGTATCGCCAAGGCTGGTAAGCCGTTTTTTTTTCTCAACTCACAAATTCTCTCCATCACAGAGTTTGAATAGCCGTAATTCGTTTGTCCAGCGTTACCACGGCCGCACGAAACGGATGAGAATATCACGAAGTCTCTGGAGAAGAAAGTTACATGAAAACATTAATTTCCACGCCTTTAAATTTTTAGATTATTATTCATTCATTACCTAAATATTAATTTAAATAAATAGTAAATAATCAATGTTTTGAGGCGTTTTGGGCGGTGGTAAACCTCATTTGCGAAGACTTGATATCGCAGAAGAGAAAAGCCGAGAGGCAGAGGGAATTGGGTGAGGTGGTGGCACACTCCCAGCGGCGAAGAGCCATTCGCGGACTACTATGTCCGCCGTATGTCCGCCACCTGGGTTGTCCCATTTCAACCCAACGGCGGTGGGGTTTGAACCGGGTACCTTGCTGATTTCAGTCCATACCTTATACCGTTGAGCTATTGAGGCTCATTTCTAATAATGCTTACAAGGTTGGCTCCGGTTACAGAATACAGTTATAAGTTTCTGTATGAAATTAAATTAAGACTTAAAGTTGTTCAAATTTTTTCGAAATAAACATTACTGTCTGTCGAATTGTCTGTCTGCGTGAGATGGCTAGACCGATTTCGACGAGACATTCACTGGTAGATTGCTAATGCTGCGAGGGGCACCATAGGCTACTTCAGTATTAGAAAAATATTTATGGTTCCGCACAAAAATAATATCCCCAAAATTTAACAAAATCGCTAAAATCACGCGGAGGAATTGGCGGGGTACAACTAGTGTGCAATAAGTATGTATATTATGATATCATTATCGCGTTAAATGCTACGGAACCCGGCCGCGGTACCGGGGTTCGATGCTCGGTAATTTTTTCGCCAATTGATTGCCTTCAGCCAACAGAGCCAATGAAGTCCGATTGAATTCGTGATGAGCTCTCACCAATTTATTCCTCCATACATGACCAGCTGCAATGTAATGCAGCGTTTGCTCTGCAATCAGATTTACTGCAATAGACATAAAGGCTAATGTTAAAACAACATATATGTAGTAACTAGTAGACCCGGCAAGCGTAATAGACTTAACTAGCTGTTTCCCGCGACTTCCTGTGTGTAAAATCAAACTTTTAAGAGACCTAGGACCTCCTAAATCTGGCCCTATTGGAAAATCTGTTCTTAGCGGATGCTTACTAAGTAAAAACTACATCCCTGTCAAATTTCATCTTTGTAGCTTACGCGATTTTGGAGGTTTCATGTTATTTAATATTTTTTAAATATATACAAGTCTATATGACACACGGACGTCTGTTCCTAAGGTAGACAACTGAATGCCTGTGTTATAGGTAACAGCCGCCTGTTATACTATAACACAGGCATTAAGTTGTCTACCTTAGGAACAGACGTCCGTGTGTCATATAGTCCTGTATATATTTATATTAATTGTCAAATTTTCTTTTTCTGTAAATAGAACAAAATATGTCGAGCGCAAAAAGGTTTGTGGGCGAATTTCGACTAATCCGCGATCACGAATAACATTAAAATTCCGTTAAAATGTTGATAGCTACTGTGTTATAATTAATATTTCATCTGCAAATAATAGTCAAATAAAGGAGAAAACACACGAAATCCGCGTTGGTGGCAATAATTTACTTTTTTTTTTAAATCAATCGCAATTGAAGTCAAGGCAACGCGGACTCGTCAATTAAAGGTTTCCTGCGGTTGGCGCCCCCGTCTTACCCACCCCATTCACCCCCACCTCATTATCATATCAGGGTCCTGTGTGAACAGCACCAGCCGCTTTCACCTATTTTATTATTTTTAGCAATACCTTGAATTGTGCCTAAGGTAAGACATGTAGAAGAGGTCGTAGATTAACCAGTGGCTGGCATTTGATTTGAACGCTAGGTTAAGCAGTTCTTACCGCTGCCGAGTGATCCATACTTACACTCATTTTCAAAACATCTGACCTCCCCGTGTTTCGGAAAACATCTAATACTGTGGGTCCCGATTGATTCACTGAGTTATATCAGTCGTGACCCACCACTTACTAGCGTTATCCTGGACACTAGACCGGGATAACGCGGATAATCTTCTGTAATCTAAGCGGATCCTGGGTTATTACCCAGGATCCGCTTGAATTGCAGAAGATGTAGCTGTGGAGCGAGTTAAGATGACCGACTGACGCCATCCACGGAACATGCTACATTCTTAAAGCTAATATCACACAGTGACATTAATCGGGACCCACTGTTTTACATGTTTTCGAAACACAGAGAACCAGTGATAGAATTGGTCACCCATCTATCACGCGGCCACGGTAACAGCTGCTTATATCTCTTTCTTACATAAGGTTCGGCGTGAAGTGACGGCAATGCTGTCACGTCAAGTGATGGTATTGTTGTCGCGTTTCGTTCGGTGTTTGAGACTACCCGGTGGCCTAAACTCGTCATTAAAGGCCGGCAACTCATCTACTTGCCTTCTGGTAATGCAGGTGTCTATGCGCGTCAGTAGGCACTCAGCTGCCTACTGCCTGCTCGTTTGCCCCCTTGTAACATAAAAAAAACTCCTCGTTTTGGAAGGCACATAAAACATTGGGTCCCGATTAATATCACTGGGTTATGTTAGTCGTGAGATTGTGGGGGTTCCGGGGATAGCGTCAGATGGCAATCGGTCATTTCAACTCGCTCCACAGCCACATCCTCTGCAATTTATTCGGACCCACGAACTATACCAGAATAACGTTAGAAAGAAGTTAGAAAAAGAAGCACTATAATCTCTCTCATAAATTCTTATAGTTTTCAAATCTTTGCCAGGAAAAAGATAGCACTAGCCCAATAGTACTGTACAGCTGTACAGAGGTAGATAGAGTCCCTTACAGTTCACACTATACAGGGTGTAGCCTGTGTTATTTCTTGTAAAATCAACCATCTACCAGAAGTTCCTTCAAAATCGGTTTAGCCTTTTCTGAGTTTACCCTGAAATAACAGACACCCTGACAGATCGTCAAACTTCATTTTAACTTGCGTTTTATCTATGGGTATTATATATACAGGGTATAAAAGACATTCTACCGCAAATTTTGTTAGATAAGGTTACATTTAATATCCTAAATAAAATCACAAAAATGATTCATCTCGGAAATGAGAGGTTACAGATATTGCCATCCTCATCCCATTCTTGGGCGCGCAATGTATCGGGAACATTGGGAAGCAATTGTCAACAAAATGTTGACGCGCAAAACAAGTCAACGACTCGCGTCGCGCTAACTCTTTTACGTACTTTTAAATTTTATTTAAATTGCTCAAACCCCACCGCCGTTGGGGTATTGTCGCACCCACTCCTAATACAAGCTTTTAATTTAAGCTTAGTGGTAGGGGAAAAGGGAATATTAGACATATCTAAAAAATATTCCTAATATTTTTAAAAAACAACCGAGTAAGTGCGAATCAGACTGGCGCACTAAGGGTTCCGTACCCTTTCTATACTATACTTTTCATAGGATATATTTTAATTTGACAAAATCACCGCAATTTTATTTTGTGGTGGATTTTCTTTTAATCAAATAAAATTATATTTATTTGTGAAACTCAGTAGCATTAAGTTGGCATAATCGTTTTTTTAGTATCACGCGTTCAACCGCTATCGCAGTATACAAAATTTAATTTTATTCTTATGTCAGATCATATCAAAAGATATTTTAAAATGATCCGTAAAGTATTACGTGATGGTGCGGAACCTTTAGTGGAAGAGTCTGATTCGCACTTGCCTGGTTTATTTCATGTAGACATAAAATTTGGAGTTTGATACAGAGCATGGACCACTCCATGGCTGTCCGTGCGACAATTTTTTGTCTCTTAGAAATAACTAATGTCAAATATGTATTCTATAATTTTTTTAAATTACTATGCTATAAATATTATGTTCTGGCCTATGCCCAGCTGTGGGCGATAAAGGGCTGATAGAAAAAAGGCATTATCTTGGTATCTATACATAGCAGCAGCCGTCCCTGCGACTTTGTCCGCGTAATATTAGGTAAAAGAAATAGGTTCAATTTTAGCGTGATGAGCCTTCCTCGATAAATGGGCTATCTAACACTGAAAGAATCTTTCAAATCGGACCAATAGTTCCGGAGATTAGTGTGTTCAAGCAAACATACAAACAAGCAAGCTTTTCAGCTTTATATATATTTTTTTAGCATGGGTCCACCAGCTTTATCATTAGTTCCAGACATTCTGCCTCCACCAAATGGCTGCTGTCCTACTACTGAACCTTGACACCTCCTGGACCGCCGAACTCAGCCCCTGGGCCAACTACACCTTCCGAGTCATTGCCTGGAACAAAATTGGTCCATCGACCCCCTCGTCTCACTCCGACGTGTGCACCACTCAGCCAGATGTGCCCTACAAAAACCCCGACAACGTTGAAGGAAAGGGACGCGACCCTACTAACATGGTCATCACATGGACGGTACGTTTAAATTTTAATACTAGAAAAAGATCGTTACTGAGGAAAATAGACAAAAAAAAATTTTTTGAATCATACGGTTCTGAGTCTATGATTTTTCATTTCAATCCTGGTTAAACTCTGTCTCAGAGCTAGAAGGTCTTGATACCTGAGGGCCTAGCACTAACTTTCGAACCAAAGTAAGTCAACGGTTCGTTTATACTTAGGATGAAAATGTTTGTGCTAGATCCATGCAACCCGTGTTAACGCTAAGAAAGGTCCGCTGTAGGTCTAGCACGAACTTCTTTTTTTCAGTCTTAAGTCGATTCGTAGCCTTACTTCGGTTCCAAAAGTTCGTGCTGGGCCATCAGCATCATTGATAGTTTTACATCTATGTACTTGATAATTTAAGCTATGTTGCGGGGCCGTTTGGTTGGCCATTGTTATATCTCTCTATATATAGGCATCCTTTTCTTATAATTTACATGACATGTGAAGTAACAAACCATTCTTATATTATGGCTGGTAAAAAAAATATTATTTTTGGATAAATATATAGAGATGGAAATCAATTTTTATTTTAGTTTACTTTAAAATTGAGATTCGATTTCCTCGTGCGGATTTGGCATAAAACACTACTATTATAGAGCAGAATATGGAAGTTAGCCATTTAGTACTAATTCGGCTGGCCCGTTGGTGTAGTGGGCAGTGACCCTGCTTTCTGCTCCGGGGGTCGTGGGTTCGATTCCCACCTCGAGCCTGGGTGTATTATCCATATGTATGTAATTATATATTTCAGAGGTGGTCTACAGACGTTCGCTAAAAGCTAATTTCACCAGATATAATATCTCCTTATCTATATATTTAAAAGCAAAAGGTCACCTAACAAGAAATCCCGAAAACCGCGAGATTTGCAAAATTGAAATTGGGCAAGGAGGTAATTTAATGGCAGAAGAATGAGGGAAAAAAATATTGAATCTATTAAAATTTCACCTACTTTGACGCGGAAGTCGCGGGAGACAGCTAGTATCTTATAATTAAGTATTTGTTTTATTATTTTACGAAACTATCGTATTGTGTCTATTCAAGGATTTTTTTTAGCCTGTTGTGTCCCACTTCTGGGCAAAGGAATTGATCCTCCCTTCCCTTCTTGATCCACCTTCCTCATTCCTAGGCCAAACTCATCCATAAGCCAATCTCTTCCGGCCATAACAGCCAACCATTTTGCGTCGTTACACTGCATGCACAGATAAGTTGTTGCAAAGTTTTTTATTTGATTTGTTTTTTTTTCTTGGCCTTTAATAACAAAATCGCTATCAAATTTTTATTTTTTTGTTGGTGTTGTTTTTTTTTAATTTAATTTGTTTATAATGAGGTTTAGATTTGACTCTCTGTACGTATTGCTACATTTGTTTTTTTTTTCTGTATGCGATCTAATGTGTGGCAAATAAAACCTCCTTATTTTCCTTAGCTTCCTGTCGCGCTACCACCAATCAATAATAATAGATTAACATAACGCTCACCTGGGGCTCCATGGTTGTGATTGTGGTGATCGTGGTGGTGATGATGATCGTGTTTGTGGGCGAAAACGGTGATCACGAATAACAGCACACAAACCAACCTCTTCATGTTGGAGCTAAAGCCGTACTAAGAGGAAAATCATTCGTGAATCATCTTATATAGGTATTGCTTTAACCGGGGAGGCGATGTTATGAATGAATTTTACAAATTGTCTATATTGAAGTTGGATGCTATCCAAATATGATACGACTAATATCACACAGTGACCTGGGCACTGGACACTGCTTTACGTACCTTCCGAAACACGGAGGAGGCAGATATCAAATGTAAACCAGTCTATCACCTGGTCGCAACAGAAACTACTTAACCTAGCGGTCGACTCGAATGTCAACCGTTGATTAAGCCACGACCTCCTCGAAGCGGTAACTACTTGTGGGATAGTAAACCGCTGCGTTACGTAACGCGTAACGGCGCCAGTTCAGTTGCAGTAGCAGCGATAGCCAGACTCTCTCACTTTAACCCACAGCGCTAGCTGTTCAACGTAGATTAGCTTAAGATATCACTTCTGTCGGACGTCCCGAGACGCACACGTTGGTTTTAACTGTCCCACGCCTGGACAAAGACCTGGGACCTTCTTTGTTCAGTTTCCTCTTACCTGGATAAATCTTCTCCATTATTTCCCCGCTAATATTTTTTATGCAGGTGTCGCGAAACAACGCCAAATCAACGATATCGGAACTGGAGTTCCAGTTGGAACAGCTGAGGCAGGAGAAGAGCGCGCTGCAGGGGGAGCTGCAGACCTTGCAGGAGAACACCTCCGAGCTGCAGATACAGGTGAGCATGACCACAATATCGTACGCGTCGCGGACGGAATAAATTAAGTTTTTTTTTTAAATAAGGGACCAATGGGCATGCTTCACCTAACTGACCGCCGACGCCCATGGGAAACTGCAACACCGAAAAGTTTTTTTTAGAGAATATAAGGAATACTTTTTAGGTATGTCTAATGTTCCTTTTTTCTCTCCTACTAAGCTTAAATTAAAGGCTTGTAAGTGGGGAATTCTGAGGTAACAATCTTAAATAAACAAAACAGTCAAATTGAGAACCTCCTCTTTTTTTAGTCAGTTGAAAATTACATATTTTGCGAGTTTGCTTTCAAAAAGTTTGCATATATCCTCATCACACAATATAGCAGTCACACTCACACTTGTTCCTCACAGGAGGCACCCGCGGAGTACCGACTCTCGATCGGAAGCCCCACCCGGGGCTTCGCGAACGGCTGAGCTTCGGATCGCCCCAAACACCCCGCCCGTTGACGCTGTGAAGGTCACTCAGACAAACAACATTACTTAAAAAAAAATGCTAGGCAGTTGTGTTACGACCATTGACTTGGTAACAACTGCCTAAGTACATTGCGATTATTGTGAGTACGATGCGTGCATACACCGATTTGGCGAGATATAATTACAGTAAATATTTAAGTAGTATCAGTGGATACATATCCACTATTCCCGTACTATATTCCTGGTATAACACTTGGTATTTGTGAATACACATAACAATCGCTTCTCATTTCATTTCCAATTGAATATGATACGGGGTTCGGCCTCATTTTTGGCAAACGTCATAAAGTGCAGGCTCAGTTTTGGCACTAAAATCAAAATATGGAACGGATAATAATTAGGGTAACGATTATTGCAATGGAAATGTGCGAACGGTTTCCAGTAATGCGATGTGCATAAACGATGTTCGCAGAACTCAGAGAAGCGACTAAATGATAGGAATAAGAAGTTTATAGGCATGAATTCTCTATTCTAACCACTGTAACGTGTTATATCAGGACTAAATATATAGAAATATCAGTTGTACATGAAGAAAAAGTAAAGATAAATAACGCATACATTTTTAAGTTACTTTTAAAGAAACTTCGTTAAAAAAATATGAAGCCTTCATTTCTACGAACCTGAGTGGTAGCCTAGATTGGGTTAGAGAAACTCTGGTCATCCCATGGCCCCATGGGTGGATGATGTATGAAGTGTGACAGGAGGTGGCTGGATGCGATTAGCAAGGGATAGGGGAGAGTGGCAGAAACAAAAGGAGGCCTATTGCCAGCTGTGGGTTATCAAGGAATAGGTTCATTCTAGGCAAGCGCGCTCCACCGTAGACCGCATCTACACTTTAT
>JANCMC010006152.1:8089-23510 GCA_024363005.1 Charaxes varanes
TATTTTAATGTGGAACTCGCCTTTGTAACAGTATATTTGTCTCGCTAAAATGTTAGATGGGGCTGGGCGTGCAAAAATGTTTTTTATATTTTTTATGATCAATTTCTTTTTTCTTTATTCACGATATGAAGTATTTTTAAATGTTTCTTCATTCTTAAAGTGTTCAAGTCAAACCTCATCCCGCTGTCCTTTCGTTGTGGTTTCTCCTAAATCCCGAATTACATCATACAAACGAATGCTCATTCTACCCCTACTCTAACAAATTATTTTATTATAAACTGACGTCAGCATTCTTTCGTTGCTCTGTTTGCGTTCACAAAGATTCTAATTCTTATCCTAGTTTTTCTACTTGTTGATATTTTGGTGTAAACGCTAAGAACGAGCTTTCTCTAAAAGATCGAGAAACGATGCTCTTGCTATGGCTCTAGCTCTAACACAAATTTTAGATTTTTTGTTTAAAAAAACCGGAGCTGAATTGATGAAAGAAAATCGTAGGAAGCAATACACATATCACCTAAGTACCGGCATTATTTTTACGATTATGCTAATTGCTTTGTGAGAGTGTCCATCCAAATGTGTACAATACACATCAAGCATTCGAGCAGTAAGACGTAATGGGGGGTATTGTGCTCAAGAATTCGGGGGGTGATGAAGGCTCAGACGTGCCTCATTTAGCATTTAACGAGCACGCATAAACGCTGCTTGATGTAGCAACGCTATCAATATTACAACTGACTTGGTTATTAGCTTTTTTTTAGACATCTCTACTACAGTAAAATTGCCCCCAAAGGTTTCTTGAAAACTAGTGTGGCATTTTGCTATAAAAGTTAATGTAAGAGAGTTAGAGCTTAAAGAAATTTCTTTGTTTGTATCTACACTTAGAGATCTACAGACAACTATCACCAGATGCTATGAACAGACGAAAATTCTATTTGCTTAGTATATTATTCCTGATGGTAAGGTGAGCTTTGCCATAGAAAACTGCACAACCAGAAGAATCGCAGATACGTTGCGGACCTATGCGAAGTGACGTATGGAAGCATCCGAGCGGGCAACGCACAATGATGAAAAACTAAAATGCTAAGCTTAAATCCACGAATGAATACAAGGGTAAATCGGTGCAATGCTGCAACCCGAAAGCTACATAAATACTGTGAACCTGTATCAGCAAATAAATGATTTGAAGACACACCACCGAACCCCACACTAATGCACAACACTACACTGACTTTCCGATGTGCCTCAACGCACATTTCGCTTCGACACCGAACTATCATCAGGAGCTAAATTCAACAAAGGTTATTCGTAGAGTTTACGAGTTAAAGTTCGAAAAGTGTTTTCATGTATGTCTTGGATTCCCGCAAAGTAATATAGATTATCTGCTAATTAATCAACAGATGTGTTCGTGGTGGCATGGTGACATCCGTAGAATATCGCACGGTTGTAATCTCATGGACATCGAGGTGTTAGAGAGGAAACTTGAAGTCTGAACGCGATGTCGAGTAGTGAAGTTTACTATCGGTATTAGTACAAAAAATTAAATACTTTAAACATATTTGTCGAAATTTTATGGACCGCAGTTACATCATCACAGGGCCAGAGAGACTATGCCAAATTAGTTTTACGAATTCGAGTGTTTTCAGGGACAATTTTATTGAATTTAATAATAGAATTCTCTCCACTTTGTTCCCTTGACAATTTACGTATAGAGATGAATAGAATTAAAGTGTTCGTTTATAACTTTGAAACAATTCTTTTTTCCGACTGTATGTAGTGAAAATTTTTATTTATTCTTATCTGTATTTCTGTTTAATACAGATAATCACTGAAATGGATGGATTTTAATATAACTGGTTAGACAATTGGTATTACAATGCTAATTAGCAAAATAATTTGGGTCCCGTGTAAAATCATAAAAAACCCAATGTATTTATCATTGAAATGCACGTGGAAGTCTCAGGTAGTAGGTAGTAGTACCTCATATATGCATAGGGGTTCCACTCAGAATTATTATTATTATTTATGGGGCCCGCATAGCGGATACACTTAGACCCAGGTGGATCTTTTGTTATCGCCCTTTCACTTGTTCCGGCAGCTACAAGGCTTCAAAAATTCAGACGAGTAATTCTAGGATCACCTTCAACCTGAAGTAATCTTAGTCTTCCGACCTTGTATAGGTCATGTCGAAGAGATTTATTCTCATTCTGGCCGCCAGCCCATCGCACTCGAACAACAAGTGCCCCATCGTTTCTGTTTCCTCATAGACCCAGACTCCACTCAGCATAGTATTACCTAGAGTTTGGACAATACATCCTCATTTAATTTTGAATATGGAATGAATCATATTTAGGCGGACGAAGTCGCGGATACCAGCTATGGTGTGCAAATATATTATTGAAAAACCTTTTTAGCAAAATACTGCTTCAATTGAAAGTTTCAAAGGACCCTAGACACGTTGGGGGGCGGTTCCCCTCCTCGCAAGGGGGAGGGGTACTTTAATATTATTCAGCTCCGGCGCGACGCTCAGCCTTGAAAGTTTATATATTTCTACACTAACTTCCAAGGCTCAACGGTGAGAAGGTGAAATCCCTAAGGTGCTGGGTTCGATATGCGGCCTCGCTGAGTATTATTGCGACCGCTTCTAACGCAAACTTGCATGGTTAGTTTAACCCAAAGTATTTTTAAAGCTCTACATTCCTAATACAGGCTTAAGGGCATCTCTTCCCCTGTACGGAATTTTCAGACTGACATACTTAGATACCACACGCTTTATGAATTAGATATTCAGAGTTAGCGTGTAGGGTCACGTGCTAATCGAAACACTTTTAAATGTAATAAAAATGGCCAAGAGCGTGTCAAGACACGCTTATATAGAAGAGTCCCGTATCTGATACGCTATAAACGTATTTGTTAAATAACTTCGAAAGTTGTTGTCCGATTCGTTCAAAATAATTTTCCTAATGAGTTTTTAACATGTTCTATCAACATTAAAAATTTCAAGTCTCTACGTGTAATAATTTGGAAATGCTGGGAGGGGGGGGACCACCTTATGGGCAGACAGACGGACGGACAGATAGAGCGAAATTATAAAGATTCCTTGTAGTACTACGGCACCCTAAAAAGTACCAGGGGCACAGAGTTACCGTGGAGGTGTCCTTTCGTATATCTCTAACAAAGTTGTTACCTCCGAATGTAATGTCAGTACAAATAAAATCGGAGTTCGCCCTGGTTGTTTTCTCTTCTTGAACGCCACGTGTAAAGGTTTATTCTGACAATTGCAAGTGATAGTTTCTCTTTGTATTAATAAATTTTATCCTGTTTATTACTCTTTCATGACTATTTATATGCTTACAGATATTATATAAAGCTCCTTCAAGTAAATATGCCCTGATTCTGAAGGTAATAAAAATTATTATTTGTCGGTAATGAGTCATAAAAACCGGGTGATCAGATATATCTACATTAGTGCGGTAGAAACTAGTAAATAAATAAACTAATAATATAACAGTATGTAGGGCACAGTCGTTCACGTAATGCGCTTTTGAAAACCCCTCCGGAGTGAACTTAGCAAGAAGTCTTTGTAAGTGTTCTTAGAGCCGTTCTAAGTTAGCGAAAAGCCGGTTTACCTTAATTGCACCACGTGAATAGCTTCTAGTGGAGTCCACATTAGTGGAAAAGACGGTTGTTCAGATTTTTTCTCTCTCTTTATTTCTCTTTCTCCGTATAGTAATAGCCCACACATTACATCTCATTACTTTATTTCTCATTTCATTACCCACTGGCTAATGCGGTGCCGCTAGGTAAGACGCTGCTGCGCCGCTGTTTCGCCGCTAGGTAAGACGCTAGTGCGACGGTGCTGCGCCGCTATGTAAGACGCTAGTGCGCCGCTAGGTAAGACGCTAGTGCGACGCTGTTGCGCCGCTAGGTAAGACGCTAGTGCGATGCTGCTGCGCCGCAAGGTAAGACGCTAGTTCAATGCTGCTGCGCCGCTAGGTAAGACGCTAGTGCGATGCTGCTGCGCCGCTAGTACGTCAGATGAGTCGACGGGCATATCGAAACTATAAGAGTTCCTTGTAGGACTACGGGCCCCTAACTTGTCACCAGCAAGCACGCTATACGTCAATTTTGGTATTTATTTTGCAGCTATTCTGCGCGGATGGCGAATACAACACCATGGCGGCGACCTGGTTCCAAACGCCCGAGGCGTCGGGGCGCTCGTTCCTGCACGACCCCATGGGCTCCTACAAGCCGTGGTCCCTCCTCGTCTTCGTGCTGTGCTACTTCCTCCTGTCCACGTGGACCTTTGGCCTGGCGGTGTCCAGTGGACTCTTTATCCCCAATTTGCTGACGGGAGCCGCTTGGGGACGTCTGCTTGCCATAATAATACAGTCCATGTTACCAAATAATGTAAGTAATTAAATATTATTAATAGATTTTATTTTTTGTGCCAAATAGTTTTACAGAGTTACATAATACAGGTGACCGGTGAGACACTTAGAATACTTAAGGAGAGTACTCGGTGGTTCGTTCTCGTCATAATCCTTACGTATTATAAAATAAAGTCCGAGACCGGCGTCTGTCGGCCTGATATATAAAACCGAATGGTCACCTAATACGAAATCTTGTGAACCGTGGGACGTACAAAGATGAAATTCGCCCGTGAGGCGGAAGAATTAAGGACAGAAAAATGAAATCAATTAAAATTTTACGTAAACGAAGTCGCGGGTAAAAGAATAACGTCTGCCAAATTTAACATTGATGTATTCAATGACATCGTATCAACACTTAAACGTAACTTAAGTGATCTAACTTAAGTTTTTTAGCGGCTAAGTATAGGGGATCTCATAAACATAACATTTTCTAAGTTGTAAACGTAATTGTTATATGTGTGTGTGTTTCTACATTTACAAGGTGCATATTGTGGTTAATTGTGAAGATATGTTAATGGGTTACTATGTTACCAATGCGTATCCCATATGATTTTGTACAGATTGTCTTCCTAATAAAAGAAAAGGAACAGCTAGTTGATGTTGCTTTACACGGTTCTATTTCAGACCATAAACCCGGCAAAGTACGCCCTGGTGGGGGCAGCGGCCCAGCTGGGCGGAGTGGTCCGCATGACGATATCGCTCACCGTCATCATCATCGAGACCACGGGGCAGATCTCCAACGCGCTGCCCATCATCATCACCCTCGTCGTCGCCAAGTGGACCGGTGATTTCTTCAATGAGGTTGAGTATTTTACGATTTGATTTTGTTGTAAACAGATGTCATACTTGTGTGCCAAATTCTAAGGACCTCAACGATCAATAATTCAAAATGACCAAAAATTTTTAAAAATAAGCTTGTGTTGTTCTTAAGCGTTTACTATTGCCAAAAAGTATAGTATTTCGGCACGAATAAGCCTTTTTTTATAGTAAAAAAATAAATAAATAATAGAAGATCTAGAATTCCCTAAAACATTCAAAGTTGTTATAACGTGGCGTATGTTGACAGTGATAGCAAAATACACACACACACACACACACTCCGCCAAACACACACACGCACACACACTGACGTAACCTTTATAGACATATAGAATTAAGATTTTGTAATAACTGTAAAAGTGTAGTGCTATACTTAAAAATTGTTGTTATTGAAGAGGGGGACCTTGTAACACAAGAATCTTCGACACCCAATAGAAGGTCCCATCTTTACTACGAAAAGTTAAAAACTGTAATACAGATAAGAAATAGAAAAGTGCGTTCCACTAGGCGCCACGTCAACGTGTTTGATAGCTGAAATAGTGTTTTAGATATAGCGCTCGCTTAGTGGAACGCACTGATATTGTAAGTGTAAAGTAACGTCATACGCTCTGATTGGTGTTCAGGTTATCATGGCAGATTGTTGTATTTTATTTTATAATTTAAATACAAAATAATATATACGGTTTTCAATTCTATGTATCTTATTATTCTTTATTTTATTAAATCAATAAATAATTAATAAGATTTCTGATTATTGTCATCATACTTATTCAACATGCCATCAAAATGGGTATCGTTTAATATGACGCTGACGCGCACGATGACCACAAAACGTTGAGTTTGACTTTGCTCTGTGTCTACGATTTTTGAGTTTGACTTGACTCTGTATCTACGATTTTGAACTTGAATTTGCTTTGTATCTACGATTTTTGAGTGTTACTTCCCTCTGTATCTACGATGTTTGAGCTTGACTTTGCTCTGTACCTACGATGTTTGAGTTTGACTTTGCTCTGTACGGCAGGGTATCTACGACATCCACATCCAGCTGGCGGGCGTGCCGCTGTTAGGCTGGGAGCCGCCGCCGCTGACGCATACAGTGTACGCGTCCGAGGTGATGTCGCACCCCGTGTTCGCGTTACGAGCTGTCGAAAATGTGGGCCACATTGTCGAAATTCTGCGCCTCGTGTCCTACAACGGATTTCCGGTCGTCGACCCGCCGCTCTCCGACGACGTGAGTATATATTTTTTCGACCCTTTTTTAATGTAATACAGTTGTCTAATACAGAAATTTTTCGGCCTGGTACATTCCCTCGGAACTCTAAATTTTATCCCCATCACCTTGATTTCCAAAAGTTCACTCTCAAGGCAATCACTAAAGAGTGGTGCATGGCTTTCGTTTTAGAAAAATAAACTGCTTATGGTTTCAATTGCGGAAAAAAAGAAATGAAACTAGCTATCAGACCGGCAACCGGTTATTGCAAACTGAAGGAACATTTACACGCCATAAGTCTGTGCCCACCTTTATTAACTCCTGCAACTTCGTCCGCATAAAATTTAATCCTCGGACCTCTCTAATTCGGCCCTATCAAATAATTCATTCTTAAAGGATGTCTTCTCACTCTAAACTGCCTCCCTAATTTCATCGTTATACGTACGTCCCTCGTTTTTATCTATATAGGATTATAGATAGAATGTAATATGAATTCGACCAAATAATGCATGTTAAGTTAGCCTATAAGTGGGGTATACGATGGTAACTTTAATTATTAAGAAATGTAAAATATCCTAATGAAGTTTATATTGTGTATCGTGTTAGCTTCCTATATAAATAAATTTAAAAAAAAATTCCAGGCCGAAGTGACCACATACAAGCGTTTGCGCGGACTCATATTACGATCGCAACTAATAGTGCTTCTGCAAAACAAAATATACAACGAAAATGCGAACACGACTTGGTCCAACGTCAACGTGGACATGAACATGTTCAGAAGGGAGTACCCGCGTTTTCCATCCATTGATGAGGTGAGTTCAGTACATTTTTACATACATTTGCATCTAACCGTTACTTTAATAATGAATTTGTTAATCCTTCCTTAGTTTGTTACTTTTTTCTCTTTTCAAATACTCTGTTCTTTTTGTTTATGTTATCTAGTGAAATCCTCTTTTGGCCTTATTTATGTTTTACTTTGTATAACTCGATGTAATGTACTTGTAACTCTGTAGGATTACTAATAAAACCATAAATATTAAACTGTTATTCTTGGAGATGCCACAAATAGTGATTTTTCGAATATCGTATATTCGGCCACGTTTACTTTCTCTAAATATACAACGGCAGCTGTTGTGTTAAAGTTTAGACCAAACGATCATACAGCTATGGCTAGAACGAGACTATCTTTTCTCAATCTTTTAATGTAAAGAAAATATCAACTAGCAAAAAACTAGAATGAATATTAAAGCCTTTGTGAACGCGGACTGGGAAACGAAAAAATGTTCTACGTTTGTTTAACTTAAAAGAATTTGATAGAGTAGTAGAATATAGAGATAGATTGAGCATTCGCTCGTCAGATATAATAGGCCCTAAGATTGCCACTATTTGTTTTGCCAAAATCAAAACAAAACGTTTTTTCTAAATATTAGTAGGGAGAAGCCTTGTCCAGTAACCGGCATAATTTATGACGAAATAACTGATGATGACTGAAAAATCGAGATGCTGAATATGCCTTGAAATTTTGTGCAATCCCTAGTTATTATTGGAATATTTATAATATAATCTCCTGTTAAATTACTGATATTTGTGTTTATGGCATAGTCAATGACTGTCGTAATATGCGGGAGGGTCAGAGAGACAAAGTTGCGCATTCACTTGCTTGTGTGCACAGGCGCGCACACCCACACAGCATACAGCATTTCGTTACGTGACGATTTCTACGAAATTACATTACCCGTAATTTTCGTAAGCCGCGTTAAGGAACTTACATTACAAAAATACAGTGGAATATGGTACAATTAGACGGTCTTATCGCTAACTGGCGATCTCTTCCGGACAACCTAGTTTTGGGTTTGGCACTTCTTCTTTGTTTTCTTTAATTACTGAATGTCTTGCCCGTCCTGATACGCCCCAACGGAGACCTGTACCAGCCGCTTCCAAGCTACTTGATTTTCGGCCATGTCTGATGGCAGTGGGTGTGGTATATATTACTGTATGAGATAGGATACACTTTTGACGCCCGGCTTCGCCCACAGCTGGAGATAATGGAGTGGGAGAAGCCGTGCACTATCGACCTGCGACCGTTCATGAATCCGTCGCCGTACACGCTCCCGCACCGCGCGTCGCTGCCGCGCATGTTCCGCCTGTTCCGCGCGCTGGGCCTGCGCCACCTGCCCATCGTCAACTGAGCACAGCTAGTATATAGATATACCTTTGTGGGGAATATAATATATAACAGATTTTGCAGTTAATGTAGTTAAACCATCTACTAACTCTTCAATGTATAGTGGACCAAGAAATTGGCTTCCCACTCTAAGTCGTTTGCACGCCAATTAGTTAAAAGGCTCATTTTTGCTTGTTATACATTACGTTAATTTCTAACAATGACCCGTAGCAAAAGTCTCTTTAAGTACGAGTTGTCATCCAAAATGGTAAAGCACTTTCTTGGTCGACTGTACAATTTCGTTTTCCATAACAATACCTTATACATTACTGGATTGATTTTACAAAGCTAGCCAAGTCTAGTAATGCATTACCGCCTCTGCTTTGTGAACAGTATTGTTTAGCTTTGATGGTAAGTCCACGTGATGTATTTCCGTAGAAATGCTGCCAATACCGCGTTTCATCCCAGATTGCTATATTGATCTACGTCGTAGCTTACATCGCTACGTTGCTACGTTGCTACGGCACAAGAGCAATAAAGGTAAATGTGAGCAAAAGCTATGTATGTAGCTTGGTTGCAATCAAGCGTGAATGACACTAGAATTAACACCTGGTTTTGCACCTGTGCTTCTTATATCAGAAATCAACTTTAAAATTTAAAGCTGTAAGCTTTCTTACTTAAAGCTTACAAAAAGCTGCCAATAATCTACAATGATTTGAAATATAATTTTCTTACCTACCAGTTTTGATGTATTATTGTCAAATCTAGCGTTATCTTTTTTTGACTGAAAGTATTAAAATGTAGTCATGTTTATTTCCAATAGAGACGAATACAGAGAATAAAGTAGACATTTTAGTCGTAGCATTGAATATGCACAATCATTTAATGTACCAATAATAGACCTAAATATACTTTTAAAGTAACCTACCTTTTATATGGTAGCACATTAACATTCTACGTGCCACATAGCCCATAGGCTACGACGCTGAGATAAAACAGAGAAGCTGACTAAAGAACCTGTTCAGGGGCAAAAAAACTATGTTTAAAATAAATGACTTTAAAAAAAAATTCTATGACGGAAAATAAACTTTTCTGTTAAAACTTTTGCTATTAACTTGTAATGTTATTATTCAATTTATATGATGTTTTACGTGTGGTGACTTAAATATATTTGTTTGATTTTAATGTATTTACGTTTTAATGCCAACGCACATACAGATATCGGTACTATGCGACGGATAGATTTGAGCGGCCAAGGCGATCGTACAATGATCGCCTGGCACCTCATGGATATTTTTTATTTTTACACAAAAGAAGCATGCGCCTAAAAACAACAAGTGCAGCAAAAATTGCGTTGCCAAACGTTTAGGCAATCCTGATCGTTACAATACAAATATGTGCTGAGTTGGCGTTAATATGTACGTACTTAATAGAAACAAATTTGAACTAAGTAAATACGAGTATGTACATAAATCTCGCTACAAGCTTCTATATCATATTTTTTTATTTCTTTATTTATTTTTTATTTGTAACAAATAAAACGTCTCGTTTACTTCATTTATTATAGACCAAAGCACTAGTCTCTATTTCATTGTTATGTATTAACAATGCAGCCTAAATAGACAAACGTCTGATCTCTATAATGTGTATTTACGTTATAAGGTAATAATAAAAGTTGTAATTGAAAAGTTCGTTTTATTTATTTTCATTTAAATAAAAGCTTTTTAAAAATGTTTTTTATTTAAAATTTATAACCCGTTATCGATAAAAAGATGCGGTGGATTTAGCACAAAGGTTCGTGCTTCTTTTTTACACGAGTTACATCGCAATAACGTCGGGGATTAGAAACGTGCGTGTTCTAATTTCATTCGTGCCAGCATTATTTATATACCATTTGTAGCGGCTGCTACATAACAAGTTGGCAATGATGTCAAGTGGAAAAAGGTTACACCAAAGCAGGCTCATTAAATTCTTACTGTATGAGTGTTTCTCTATGGTAATAAAATGATTGTCCATGCTTTTTGTTAGTTTAATTAATGATTAATCTAGATACTATACTTGCTTGAAAGAAAGAGACTTAATAAATAGCTGGATGTCGCAAAGCTCTATTCGTATCTATTATGAATTAAGATCAAAGTTATAGGCGATATTAAATGCTAAAATATTTAAAGAAAGTTATTAAAATTTTAATTTAAAAAAAGGTTTTTAAGATCTTTTTATTTCAGAGTATAACATATCCGTTTCAATACCCAAAGTCCATATACGTTTATTGGTATTAAATGCGGAGGCACAAAGTAAAATAAAATGTACAAGGCTTTTTATTCTTCGCCAATCCTTTGTATATCCAAAACGATTGTTGAAGCGGATTTTCTTTCTTTAATTTGTCCATTGTGGAATAGTCGAAGATTTCGTTTCTCTATTCGGCTGATTATAGTTAATTAGTAATAATTACTTTCTTTACTTTACAGGTATAATTATGAATTCCTTTTATTGCGTTATGTTCAATAGTTTGTTTTTAACCGTTTTATATATATATTCAATTGTCATATATTCTGATAAATTTCTCTCATCTCCTTTTGTTGAAAGATGTGAAAGCTAAGTTTACAAGGGCTATGATGCGACCTACACTGAAAGAACCAGCCACGAATTTAATAGGGTAATTTTTTTATTATCACTATTTCGCAATAATTCGGACTTGATTAGAGCGATCGGAATTTATTCCCAAGCATTAACATCATTTAAATAATCCTTTATATTATAATTTAGAATGTTAGTAATAATAGGACAAAAATGTTATTTGAACTTGTCACTCTGATCTCTCCTTCCACATTCTACCACCGGACCACTAGACGCCGCGAGGGCCTCCACCCTTATGTAGTTGATTTTCCACCAACTCGCACGAAGCGCTTTGACTCTTCCTTTCTCACCAAAGGACTCCCTACCGCAGCCACCGTTTCCCGTAGACTACAGCGCCTTGAACACTGAGCCAGCTAAACTAGAACCCTACGCGCCAGACAAGAAGACTAATAGATATTCGGTCATAGTATAGCAGAATTTTATATAGAACAATAGGCGTAGAAAGACCGTGACATGATCCATCTCGTAAAAAAATCTTTAAAGAAACTATCGGTAGCAATTTCAAAACCAATTAGTGTCAGTATAAACGTAAATAAGAAATTTCAAAAATAATTAAGTTTAACGAAGTTTTCAGAACGTTGCATTCGATTGTAGAACGCCCGTTCCAATTCATATTTATTTTAAAATTTTATAGATACAAGTTGCTTTCAGAAAGATGCAATAATGTATTTAATATCTTTAAATATTATATATTTTGTTGTAACAATAATATCTTTCTGACACAGGAAGATGTCTAAGTTCAACAATTGTACCATTTTTCACATCGCACGCTTAAGAATAAACTGTCCTAAGTCAAAAACGCAGATTTTTGGAAATAGCAAAAATTATTTTGTCGCTTACGACTTATTCCGCTTATAATTCGCTAAAGACGACTTGGTACTTACAAATTATGCATTTTAATAATAGTTAATGAAGTGATTAATGTTATTTTAATGATATATTATTATTTGTGTGTCTTCGTAAGTAAAAACTTATTTTAGTTAAAAAGACAAAAATAGCTGTATCTTGGAGTTGGTTGGAGATATCAAAATAACTCTTAGATTGGCTGATAGAGGACGTTAAAACGAAGCTGTCTGTACCATTAACTCACTCTATACCTAAAACGTAATAGGCCAGTTTATGATTAAGCGTGCGACATACATATATATGTTCACGAACTTCTAGAGTAGACATTTTAAAAACCGAATGTGGGAAAATTTTCGTTATCCTAATACAACAGTATGTATACAGTGTAAAAAACTTCGTACCGGATACGCAGATTCGGTGGTGTAGCTTTCGGGCTGCAGCATTACACCGATTTTCCCTCGTATTCATTCGCGGATTAAAGCAAAGTAATTTAGTTTTTCATGCATGTCATGGATTTTCGCAAAGTAACGCCTGATTCTATCAGTTATTTCCGTAAAGTGGTAAAAGAAGTTGCATATTAACAAGAATCCATAGTATTTACAAGTCTAAGTCAAAATATTATTTTAATGGTTTATTTAGACTTAAGTCAAGTTAATATAACCTTAACATAAGGAATAAGAAACTTTGTCATGTATAATCTATGTATATAGAAATGAATCCCTTCCCTTGGTCACGGCATCTTGCGTGAGTGGCTGGACCGACTTTGCTAATTCTTTTTTGTTATATTCGTTATTATCAGAAGGTTCTTATGAAAAAATAAATAAAGAAGATTGCGTGCATAAAATTTAAGAATACTTAACCACAATATTAACGGAACGGGAAACAGAAGGGAACGGGAAAGGGGTCAATATTATAGAATGATAGAATGTAGCAAATAGTAAGTAACCCAACGTTCGGGCAGGACAATGTCTGCTGAGTCCCTTAGTATTAAATAAATTTCACTACTTACATAATTTCTAAATGACATTTTTCGGCCGCGGTAGCTCAATGTTGAGGTTTTCTCAATTTAAAACGATGCAATCCTGGAAATAAAATGAAAGTATTAAAAATCTTGCTACTGATGTGTAAAACGGATTCTAGTGTAGGATTTAAAGTTCTGAAAGACTTTTCATATCATTCTTTTTGTATATATCTCAACTTCCACGAAAAGAAACAATTTAATTATATACATAAATATAATATAGGTGACATACGAACTTAAATTGGCTTAATATGTATATTTTTATGCAAAAAATAAATTATAAAAGCAAAAAAGGTCATTTAAAGCTTATATTAAAAAATACGTAGAAGAATATCAAATCAAAATAAACAGTCAAATTTTCTTACTTCGTATATATGTATGATGATTTTTCTTTAAACTCACATGCCACTATCGCGCCCTTTTTATATATTAAATTAGTTTAAGATTAAATTAAAGTTTGTGATACATTTTTGTGAAAAATGAAAAAATTTCATCAAAAGTAACAATTAAAATAATAAAAACAAAATGGAGCTCATCAAACTTAAGAGGTAAACAAACCAATAACCGTGTCCTGACTGAACGAGCAGCCTCGCGAGGCAGTCCCTTGGTCAAATTTTTCGGTCAGTTAGAATTTGCTTCGCCCGAGGAAAACGCATGTGCTGCAAACGAAAAAAGTTGCGCGGCAAACGTCCGAGGCTGCTATTTCAGTCGAGCCACAGCTAATGGTTTTGTTTAAAGGCAATTGATGTAAAAAACATTAAATTTAATTTATAAATAATATAACAAAGTTGTCTTATTGTTCCTATGAATTCATCACAAGCAACAAACAAAATTGTAAAACATATGGATAATTAATCTCATACAACATATTAAACTTAAATTTCTATCCTCACTGAAAATCCATACCGGCTGTTCCTTTGAAAATTCTAGAGTTTCTTTCAGCTGAGGTATATCGATCACTGTCACCAGATCCTTCCTGGATATGGTGAACACTTCCACGTGCGTCACTGCGCGAACCGTGTAGAACGCGGGCAACCCTGGTTACCAACCGTTTGCTGGTTACATTAATGTTATAGCCGACTACAAAACTACATAAAAATGATTATCAATTGTACACAAATGAAATGACCAATGAATAATGATAACTTTAAAACTAGGCCTCGGTAAGTCAACAGTAGAAGGACGGGCTGAAAACCCGTAAGACCTCTGATTCCGCTGCAATGTTTTCGCCTCTCCAACCAGAAACTTTAAGTTTAGTTGCATGATTAAAAAAATATTAAGCGAACAATAATGCAAATATTTTTCACAACAGAAAAACTTGGCGGTTATTTTTGCTTTCTCTACTTCGGATAAAATACCCGAAGTAGAGACACCAAAAAGATTGATTAAAAAAATACTTAGGTATTTTAATAAAAAGAATACTTTTAAAAACTATATTTTTAAGGGGGTCACGATCGTTACTTTTCAACGTCATTACAACGAATTAAAGTAAAACATGTAGGTACATGTTAATAATTCATTTGACGTTTTTTTAAACATAAATAAATATTGCTTTTATGTAAGTATTTCAAAAGAAGTCTAGCATTCATATTTTCATAATCTTTTGTATACGCTTTTAAAGGTTCCATGTAGATACATATATGTTAATATAAAACATATATGTATATTATATTTATAATAAAAATACATATTATGACATTAGATGCAAGTTATTGCATACATCGTCGTTAACTGCATTGAGATGAAAATGACAAACAAATGCGACCTCTCTTAGATTATCTAACCTAGATTTGAGGTCAAATCTGCCAATCCTTGCTAATTTTCATGTTTCTTAAATTTATTATCCTACCAACAAGCATGAAACGTCTAGATTCTAGAACGTAAACGAAGAAACGTGCCAAACTGTTTTATGAAAATATGTTACGCTTACGAAATAGCTCGAGGGACATCTTTAAATGGTTGAGAATAAATCTATTGGTTATATTGTATACAAATTAATATGAGGAATCTTTCTAAGGATCCATTATATTTTCGACCCCGCTCCAATTGAACATAGAGTCTGAGCCAGAATCGAAGGCAATAAATAAAAAAAAGTACAAGACATTTTGGCGGGAGCGGGAAGAAAAAATATCTGTAACTAGCAGACCCGACAGACGCTGTCATGCCCGAATTTAGGATCGCCCTTATTAGCCAATACATAAAGGATTGGTTAAATCCTTTATGTATTCTCACATAACCTGACAATGGTTCGTATGTTTTATCAAATATTCATTTTACATAGAACCTCACTCAAA
>JANCMC010006173.1:0-20762 GCA_024363005.1 Charaxes varanes
TAGAATCAGCTATTCGTTAAAACGGAATCCTCTAGAAACGCTATTTCCCTATCAATTGCAAATGTGCAATACGAAATCCATAGAGATTTTACTAGTGCATTAAGAAAATTATTTCCCTACTAATGCTCTGCAAATATTATGCAAATAGTTTCTTTGATACAGACTTAGGGATTCAGTCAAATAAGTGTGTATCTTCAATATTTATTGAGACGATCTTACTATATGAATCGACATTCCCATGATTACAAGATTCATCCAATATTCATTGAGATGAAAGAAAGAAAAGAAAGAAAGAAGCAACTTTTATTCAAACATTATGAACAGTAAACAAAATGACACATAAATAATATAATAATAACAGAGTAAACAACAAAATAAAAAATAATAACAATCTTAAAACTAGACATACAGAACGGTATACAGGAGAGTGTCCCAATGTGAAATGGATTGGCAACTCGGTTTAAGCACACGAATCTTGGAGTCGCGGCACCGATTTTCTACTGCTATCCAATTGATGACGTAGATGAGATAATATTATTATGCTCTAGAGTCTAGTATAAAAGATTTGATTTGAAACTTAAATTTAAAATCCTTAATGATATTTTTAACATCAAACTAAAATTGTATTGTGACTGTTATCAAATTAGTATTTTCACGTTTCCATTGCTTAGTATATTGCTAAAGTTTTAATTAGTGTTAAAGGTAAACTTTATATTGCATGCTTGTTAGTGGAATTTGGATGTACTTTTTAGCTTTAAGACTTCGTGTAACCCAAGTTCGCAAGAAATAAATTTGATTTGATTTGCATTCCGTTAGCTAATAATTTATTTCGGCGCATTACAAGCAGGGTAAGATTAAATTACTTGATACATATCTACTAGATTCGGCTATAGATATGTTGGTGTTTATGATCAGGCACAGCTAAAGAAACTTAACAATTCTTACAAAGTAAGCCTGCATTCGCACGAACGCGCTAATTAATCTCATAAAATATAGATTTGAAAAATTATTTCAGTGTTAGATAGGTCATTTGTCGAGGCAGGCTTTATACAGCTCATATATCATCACACTAAAGCCAATAGGTGCGGAACACCAATGAATAATCTTTTATAATCGGGGGTTCTTTTTCCCATTTGAGAGCTTCCGCTGCGTGCGCTGCGTGAATGGTTAAAGTTTCGCAAAAGTCATGTCTGACGAAATTTTTCCCCGTTAAAGGTTCTAAATAAATGTCCGCGACAGCATCTGTCTATCTTTTAAGGTTGGCTCAGTATAACCTTTTTGGTCTAAAATAATGCACTATTTGTGAAGGTCTTTTTATAAACATAATATGAAACCTTGTCCAAAAACTATTTTTAAAACCCCTAGGTGATAAGAGTGGCACTCGCGGACAAACTCGCGGGATACAGTTAATGGAAGATATAACAATAACGGCATATTCAAAACAAAAGGTTTCATTCTTAAGACTAGTAATTACGTTATTTCCTATAATTCTATGGATTTTGAAAATGTTCTCAAATATATCCTGATAAAAGAAGTTATAAAATATTTCTTAATGAAAAGTCTACAGTAGAATAGTGCTCTAGCGTTATTGAAGAGGCGCCTAATGGCATTTTATACTCCTCTAATATTGGCTCAAGTCCTTATTGTCTGTTCTTATAAAATTTCAAGTGGGGTTTTCGTTTTATGAGGATAAGTAAACGGGAACTATTATAAAATCATTCATTATTTTATGAACTATTATAGGAACTATTATAAAATCATTTATTATTTCATTATTTTATGAGTTTATTTTTTCAGTATTTCTTTGCTTTGGCACTCCAAATTTAGCCAACTTTGAGGACGATGTCAGTATTTGAAGGTTTTAACGTAAACGTTTAAAATTTTGAGCCGTTAAACTGTGAAGTAATTTGAAGTTTACTAGTTGTATCAAGTTGCTAATAACGGTGACCTGGATGTCTTCAACGACAAATTGTCCAAGTTTCGAAAGAAGTTAGCAATGTCTATGGATTTTTCTTTCAAATTTCACTGTCTTTGTAGATTGTGGCCATTTCGCTTTCTGACGCTTGAGAGACAAGTTTGTCTATAAATTCTGTATTTACCAACAGTGGCGTTGAAAATTGAACTGTTATCGTATTTTAAAAAGTTTTTAAAAGAATTCTCCACATGCTTCTGGCATAACATTGTAATAAATAAATAAAAATTAATAAAAAACACTCATATATAACAACTGACCAACAAGATCGCTGCAAATTGACGCGAACGAAGCCGGGGGATACGGCTAGTGTACGTATAAAAGTGGTGCGCCAGGCAACCTAAATACATTATTTATAGATACAATACAATGTAGCAAATCTGTCGAGCCCATATTGTTAGCAAGTCTATTATCGCCAAAAAACCGTTTTCACTAACGTTCTAGAATCTATATGTTAATTCAAGACAGACTGGATATTTCTCTTACTTACTTCTCTACTACTTCGAGTGAATTCAGAGTTTTTGTTAAATTTGGTGGTTAATTATTTTTTTGCGCGGAACCCTAGTTATTTACCTAAAGGGTAAGTAGCCTTATTAGCCTTGTAAAGTCAGCTAGGTACCAGGGAAAGTCTCGTCCAAATCGGTCCAGCCGTTTCGAAACAAACAGACGGACAGACAAAAATGTTTTAACTGGCGTTCGTGCTACAGGTATAGCCGTTTATATGCTGTTAGGGCAAAAAATATTAAATATATTCGGTGGTGTAGCTTTCGGGTTGCAGCATTGCACCGATTTTCCCTCGTCTTCATTCATTCATTTATTTGAAACAAAAACACACTGTTCATAGATATACATTTGAGAGCCTCAATAGCTCAACGGTATAAGGTATGGACTGAAATCTGCAAGGTACCCGGTTCAAACCCCACCGCCGTTGGTGAAGATATTTTAAGCATAATACGCCTGGCTTTTCCAAGGGTGTATAGACCACAATAAGTCATTATCGCCAGGCACTTGTTTGCTTCCTTACTCCTAAACAAGCATCTTTTGAATGGTTTAAGTATCCTTAAGCCAGTATTGAATCTTCCTATTTAGTTAGAATTTAAATTAACTCTATCTCAAGGATTTGCAAACAGACAAAAATAAACAGACTTCTTAAACCGGCGACTCTACGGGCGTCTCTGTTGACGTACAGTAGGCCACTAAAGATAACTATGTATCTTCAAGGAATTATCATCTCTAATACCTTAGTGCTAAGACAGACTTTTCCTTCGACCTTCGACACTGTCTTATGTGCGAAAGGCCACTTATACACTTTTATATTTTTAAACAATAACCACCTTCTATAAATGTTATGTTTATTTGCAATAGCGGAAGTGTATATAGTATAAGAGATATAAGATCCTACTGATTTAGTATTTACTAGCTGTATCTTGCCACTTCGTACGCGCAAAAGGCGAAAGCCCTTTAAACTTTCTTAAGCTGGCCCTATCGAAAAATCCTTTTCTAGCGGATCGCTACTAAGTAGAAACTACCTCCATGCCTAATTTCAACACCGCAGTTTTCGAAATTTTATATTAGTTGACCTTTCTCTTTTATTGTATGTATTGTATTTCAAAGTGTCAGATTTTGGGACCCACTGACTTACGTGCGTTCCGAAATACGGAGGAGATCGAATATTTTTAACTATATTGTTCACCCATCTATACACGGCCACGACAAGAGCAATACTCTAGCGATTAAATCAAATGTCAGCCACAGATTAAGCTAGAGTAGGCCACTCTATAGTAAACGAACACGTGCCATTACAGTTCTTGAGAAATAAGTTTTTTAAACTTATTTTATCGGCTTAAGATGCTCGATTTTTTTATAATTTTTTTATAATAGTAATTGACTATATATAAACAAGGTGTAACCTCTCAGCCTTTGTAGGAATGGGTTATATTTTTCCATTCCTACCGCTGGTTTTCAGAGGCCACCTCTACTTGAAGTTTTGAAGTAGCGACCAAATCTATATTTTTAGTATTTTAAAATGTTTTTTCACCTTTTTCTGTCTTTATTTTCTTTTAAACCTTTCCGAAATAAGAGAATGAAACAAAACAAACAGAATTTAAAACAGTCCAGCAGTTTTTGAGTTGTAGATAGAAGAAAAAGATTAAAGAAGTTATCGTCAAACAGCTAATGCGAATAAAGATGTTTTTATTTTGACCTGGATACAGAATGGCATATAATACTTGTTATCTATGGTAATATATAGAGCTGAAGGGTGTATTTGTTGCTTGAACGCCCATTTATGGAGGAAGGCTATAGGCTATATATCATCACGCTAAAATTCAATGTATTTTTTGACCTAATTTTACGCGGATGAAGTCGCGGGCACAGCTAGTAGCCAATAAAGTTTCATGATTTTTTTTTATAAGTTGAAAACAAGCTATCGGCCCACCAGCAGGACACAATCATCCATTATACTTAAGGTTAATATTCATTCTTTTTAAAATGTTATAAAATCTCAGTTACAACGCGTTCTAAATCAGTCAATAAAGCTCATTTTAATAGGTACTTTCTCAAACAGGCATTAAGTTTCAAGGTATCCCCCTCTGCCGTGGCTGCAACGATTCCTGTAAGTCGCACGTAATAGATCTCATAGATAATACAGGGAAAAACTGTTCCGAGAAGTTGAATGACGCTTGACTTGAAGGTGCAGTGAACTTGAGACACCGAAATGTCGGTTACAAAATTGCGTTAGTCATACTGTCGTCGATGTAACCTTCTCTGATGGTTACGATTTCCTTGACAAAGTCACGTATACAATCCGTCTTTATATAAAAGTATACTAGGACAACTTTAATATCCTTATTCCACGCCCAACTTGCGCAACGACAATAAAAGTTGGACGGGGGATTGAAACATATGGTGTCCATACTGGAAGACACTAAAAATCAAGAAAACCCACTCAATACATACAAATAAAAAAAATATATAACCTTAATGCCGGAGCCAGACATAACTTCATTTGAATGATCATTCCAATGATGATGTAGTGTGGCCGAAGATTTCGTGTCTGCGCAAAGTTTTGTATTACTTTGTAGTCTTCAAGGACAAAAATATACAAACACTTTGAGCTATGTCTGGCTCCGGCATGACAATCACATCACTGTGAAAAGTGAGCGCTCCTTTTCCAGAATGGAATATAAAGAGAATAAATACAGAACGGTTGTCAAACTCATAACTTAACCATTTAGCCGTTTTTCCATAAAAATAGATTTAATTAACTATCTAGAATCTGAGAAGAAAATTAAATAAATTGCCAAGTCCAGAAAGGTTCCTTTATAACTTGTCAATTTATATACGAGTGTACTTGACGAACACTAAGGCAAAATATATAAATCAAATATTGTATTTTCTTATTTTTTTCTATACTGTAAGGAATTTGGTAGGCCACTGCTAGTATTAGATATACCAAAAAAACATTTCTAATGTCCTATACAGAACAAAATATCATTAGAGCATAATACTAGTACTGCTCATAACTAATTAGGGTAAACCGAATGATTTCTTCAGCACTGACTAATGCATGATACGCGAAAGCATTTCAGGAAGTCCTCTATCTTTCGCTGAAATCGTAAGTTAGGCGCCGTAGTTTTTCCTTAGTCACATGTTTGAATTTATGATCGTGATATTGATATCACGCAAACTGGACATCGCGTTGTCATTTTATACAGAAGGCTCAGCCAATTCTTGCATAAGAAGGATTCGTTGGATGGGAAAATAGAAAGAATAAAACTTTACTTAAGCTTTAGGTTGATAAAGTAGTTTATACTACATCTTAAAAACTTACTCCTGGAGATTGCCTATTTGTAACTAGGTCGTCTACCAGTGAAGGTAATCGTTCGTGTAAAAATATGTCTAAAAACTACAAGAACGTCTGCAGTTCATTCCTCTGCAACACTATGGACACGGTATCTGTAATCTCAAATTGTTTGTACATTTTTGTCCTTGAAGACTACAAAGTTCTACAAAACTTTGCACAGTTACACAAAGTCCCCGTCCACACTGCATAATCATTCAATTGAAGCTATTTCTGGCTCTGGTATAAGGTCCATTCATAGAATGCTAAGAAATACCACTTTAAACTAATCATAATTTTATAGTGTAACATTTCGGCCGTATTTAGTAATTTGACGCATATTACATTATGACCTGTAAATATAAGAAATGTTACTATTGACGCCAATCAGTAAGTAAATTTATGTACTAGTGTTAGTTCGCAGGCAAATATAAAAAGTAATTAAAGATGGCGCCCCAAAAATGTGTCAGTGACGATCGACTTGGGTCAATAGGCATAAACGAGCTGTTTAACTATCTTAAATTTTATACATTTTTAATTACTTTGAAAGTGAGGGATTTTATTTATAAACCTTGAAAGCTATCTTCAAAATCTTTAAAAAGCCGACATTTGTACCTACATGTACATCAGGAATCGTTTCACATATATCATGAATTGTTGAGTGCTAGTGTGCATTTACTAATCAGAGGCCTTAGCTTGAATTAGTATATAACTTAGCATTTTCGATAGTTTTACTTATTTTTACGTTCGAAACCGAACGTCAAATGAAGCATTAATGCTATCTTTTTACACAATTTAGTTGGTAAATATTGCAAGCAGGAATGTAATCAGAACTCGCACGTATCGACTCCTCAACATTACGGCCATGTCCGTTTCGTTTTGAAAGTAAAAGTATGTAAAATTATCGAGAATGTTCGTGCTAGGTCCTCAGATCTATTACGGGTACGCAACCCCGGATTACTCTAGCTGCTATTGTAATTTCCTGTATTGTCCCTGATAGTAGTATCCATATCCTTTTACTCCATCCCTTCCTTTACTCCTATCACTAGATCTAATTAGAGATAGCGCCTTGCATGCCTTCCATTTGGTCTGGAGCCGAATCGGGCTGACGCGTCCGGGTACCAGTACCTCTTTCTAAGAAATGATCGGTGTGAAGCAGCGGCAATGCTGACACGTCAAGTGCTATTGTTGGTGCGTTTTGTTCGGTTTCTGAGAGTTTCCGGTGACTTAAACCGCACTTTCAAGGCCGGCAGCGCATCTGCGAGTCTTCTGGTGGTGCAGATAATCATGGACGTCGGTAGTCACTTAGGTAAAGCGCCTGCCCGTTTACCTCGTATTGTATTAAAAAAAATTAAAATGTGAAAGATCAACTGAAAGGTACTCCGTAAGGTTTAAATCCTAAATACAGTAAACTATTTATTGTTGCACAATCTCATAAGTTTTATGCTTAGTTGATGAAATAGGATTATTAAAATAGTACTTTAAAAAATGCCAAGATTAGAGAAAAAAAACTATCTACTTAGTAAAAATAATTCTCTACCCAAAAAATATTATCTAACTTTTATGAATTATATAAAAATAATCCAGTTTCTTTCATTTTAATGGTTTTAACGTGTCTTAACAGGTCCGTAATATATTTTAAATATGAGGTACTGTGACGCAACATTTGTCACGAGTCAACAAGCCAATATTTGTTCAGAGACAGATTCGTATCAGAAGTTCGGCGAATGAGGTGTCAAAGACGCATGACTGCGTGTCAACAGGACGGAGGTAACTGCATAAGCCAATGAGTTGATTACACCAGAAATGTGTGATTTGTTATCATTATCTGTCTACCGTTATTAAGCCATCTACGCAATCAGTGACGTTACTCAGGATAGCCAACTGTGAGTCTAAGGCGAGGAATGTGTGCAATTGCCAACTTAGCGATAGTTGAGAACTTGTAGTTTGTCAACAGTGACGTCATTCCAAAAAACGGTCTTTGCCCGTTCACGAAAATTGCAATTCACGATTCGTGGCAGAGGTTGAAACACATAAATTCTATTTCACAATAAAATTTGGATCTATTATGGATTATCAGTTTAGTGTAAGTATACAAGCAAGCTTATTTTCATACAAAGGTGGTTTCCAATATATTATGAATACAAATTTATTTAAATAAAAAAATTGTGTCTATAATGAAAACACAAATTAAAACTTATTTTTCTGTTAGCATGTATCAAAGAATATCATAGGCATGTTTTACTATTGGCAAAGTAATTAACGGGAACTCTGCATACAATAAATAAACTTGGATAAAATTAAAGTTAACAAAATTGTTAACTTTAATTTTATTTTTATTGTCTACCTTTAAATATAAGGAGATAATTAGAGTCTCGTATGAAATCTAAAAAAACTTTTCTCATAAAATGGAAGCGGGGCTTTTAACCGACACCCCTAAGTGCAATAAAAATGTCTAAACGATTCGTAGACAGTCATTTTTTGAGGCCGTGGGGTTTCCCCAGTGCCTTAGAAAGCTTCGGTCGATCTATAACATCCTATTGGCAACGTCCGGGAAAATCTAGCTCAAGCAAAACCGGATATAGGCTAGGAAATGGCTACACTTAATTTAAAAACTAATTAAAAGTGAAGTAGTGTAGAATTTTCTGCTTGCTTTTGATTTGTACTGATTGCATCATAGGACTATTTTAAGTTTTTTTTTGTTTCGTTGGTACGATCCTCTTATAGATTCAACGACAATACGTTTTGTTTTTTTTTTTCAATTAAGTTGTTGCGGCCCAGGACGCGGCCACATCGACCGCTTCATCAGAAGCAAGCATTGGCTTCGCCTGCGTGAATTATAATATTGTTTTTTCATATAATAATCTTCTATAAATAGTCAAGAGACAAGAGCGGAGAGTAGACCGAGTCTTACGAGCACTGCTCAGTGCTCACGCTGGTGATAAAATCGTTCCGTTATACACTGCCAGTACACTGTCGCAGTACCCTATGGAAATACATGACGTCATAAATAGTCGCCATTTTTGCACTATGAGCACTGCTCGAGCTTTAGTGCTCTCAGAACTTTGATCACGTGCTCAATGAAATACAGAGCGGCTCTTGTTAAAAAAATTAACAGTCTTATATTATTTAAAAATCGTGGCAAACCTTGAGTTTGTGAAATCGTGGTTTTGGTAAAATTGATAAAGTGAAAATTTAAAAATTTAATGGGGATATCAGTATACCGGACCGCGTTCCGTTTTAGACTGTAACTAGTATAGCAAACGGAAAAGGAACACCTTTACAGTACACAAAGTTGACGTCACAACTTACAGTGCTCGCAGTGTATATCGGAACGTTCACTATATGTTTAGCGTTAAACACTACGTAATGTAAGAATAGTATTATATAACACGATAGGTATATAACAATAATGTAAGATTTAATTACAAATATATTATAATATGCAATTATGTTATAGTGAGGCTATTTTTATACTTTTAGATTCGTTATCATTATATGCATGGTTTGCTGTAGTTCGTAAGATCAGATTTTTTTTCACCTTTTTAGTGAAATAAAATATTTAATGAGGTTATTGTTTTTTATTTTAAATGATTATTTTATTTTATTTTTATTTATTATTAACATCAACAAGACATACACTAATTTAGCCTTAAAATAAATTTTACAGGATCTATGAAGCTAACCGTTGTCTTATTTATAGATGTTAGACACAAGCTTCAGCAAAAATTGTAAAATAAAGTTAGAGCCTCAATAGCTCAACGGTATAAAGTATGGACTGAAATCCGCAAGGCACCCGGTTTTTTTTTTTTTTTTTTTTTTTTTTTTTTTTTCTTAATTTTTCTCTGTCCCGGCACGGCGCGGGGTGGGGTTGGGGGGGGTAATCTTCTGGAGATAGTCTGTCTCATCCCAATAAAATGAACATATTTATTAACTGGAACCGCGGCTCAATGTTATCCTCACGGCGTACCTTGAGGAGTTGGAGAAGAAGGGCCCGCCGCCGCCCCCCACCGCCACTGAGCCCTCGCGCCGCTCCAAGCAGTGACAGGTGAGTTGTAAACGGTGACAAGTTATTCTTATAAGGGTGACAGGCTTGTTACCTGTCACCCTTATAAAAATAACAACTTAACATTAACAGGTGAGTTGTAAAAGGTGATTTTAAAGCGGTGACAGGTGAGACTTAAATCAGTGACAGATGAGACTTAAATCGGTGACAGTTTCGTTTTAAAAGGTGATAGTTCAGTTTTAAACAGTGAGAAGTGACGTTTAATCGGTGACAGATGACTTTTTTTAAACCAGTAACAGGTTAGTTTTAAACGGTGACAGGTTATGTTGTAAGACAGTGATAGGTTATTTTTGTGACAGCTGATTTTTAAACCGTTTAAAGGAATTTAACAATGACACGCGATCGACACATTGAAATTTTTGAACTTTGATTGATTACTTAATACTATAACTAATAAATAATCTGCCACTCGCGTTACGAGACTATTAATAATAACAATATTATAGCTTGAGAAAAGTGAGGCTTGCCCCATAAAAAAAGGTTATACTGAGCAAACCTTAAAAAATAGACATATGCTGTCGCGGACTTTTATTTATAACTTTTAAAGGGAAAAAATTTTGTCGTACATGACTTTTGCGAAACTTTAACCATTTACGCAGCACTCGCGGCGAAAGCTCTCAAATAGGAAAAATAACCCCCGATTTTGTAGCATTCTCCATTGGTGCTCCGCTCCAATTGGACTTAGCATAATATATAATAAATATACAGGACTATATGACACACGGACGTCTGTTCCTAAGGTAGACAACTTAATGACTGTGTTATAGGTAACAGCCGCCTGTTTAGTTATAAATATTATGCGAATATTGTGCGACCAATGAAATGGCAGTCACGTCGCATACTGGGGAAGCCATTCCCCCGCGGACTCCGGTGACCGATTTTGTCTCTCCGTGCGCTGGATTCAAATCCGGTAATCGATTTCGGATGTCACTGCAATCTGGTTACCATCGTTCTATTGGATTGGAGCTTTGGTTGTTGATTGATAAAATGTAATAGAGTTTTTCGTTCACTTTTGATGTATTCAGTTAATTGATTTTAAATATAATCACTACACAACAATCTGTACACCTATATATAAATACGCGAGCAAAAACTTTCGGTACCATCTGACGAAAATTGTACTTATAGAAGAGTATGAAATTTGGCACAATTATAGTTTATACGGAGGAGGGTGTAATATTTTTAAAGAATAAACATTATAAATATATTAAATTATTAAAATAAAACCTTACACATACCAATGCCAATCGATTGGCATATTTTTTTTACTAATTAGTAAATGAGTTTACTAATAACATGGTGTCAAAGCGTGGTATATAATTTTTCAAAGTCCATTGAAAAGTACCCAAATGGTACTTTTCAATGTATGTAAGTAGGCGCATTTTTTTTAAATTAAAAGAGTTGAAACCCCACATACTTTAAACTGACCCCAGTTTAAGGTTCGTGCTCGAGCGCCATCTTCGAAAAAGTGTTCAAATAGTTTATCTAAGAACTATAGGTTTCCCAATAAGAATTAGTTGACATTTTTTGTAGCAAATAAAATTATCTACAACTTTTGTTAAGTAACTTTTATTCGTAGAACAAAAAATAAAAAAAATATTTATCAATATCGTTACAAACATCCTTACGTAATTAATACATGGTCCTTAATGTAAAAATTCCCTAAAAAACCTCATTATATTTTTGACAATTTCTATTATACTAAATATAAAAACGGCTTTTAAACTCACGCGTATGTTCCCGCCGCGACACGAGGTGGGAATCGAACCCACGACCCACGGAGCAGAAGGCAGGGTCACTGCCCACTGCGCCAACGGGCCAGCCAAATATATAATTTATGATATTCCAGCTTATCGAAATTTTCTGTTAAGTTACGCTATGACTCAATGAATTAATTATATCTATTTATTTATATTATAGCTACACTTTAAGCTTGTGATACTTTATTTAAAACCTTAAATACTAAGTTATGCTGATCAGGTAAACTTCGTCAGAGCCAAGGTCATAGACAACAGTATACTATAATCCGGTCAGGGTGTATGTGGAACGTGACAGAATGTTTGGTACTATTTATGCGAGACATCGTCTATTAGGCAGTCACGTTTTTTATATCAATATATTATCTGTAACGATATAAATTAAAAACAAAAATACCATTCTGCGAATACAGTAAAATAAATTTTGTATTTTTTATAAGGTAACTTCAAAAAATAATTTTTCATGAAGTAATCCACAAAACTCCGAATAACCAAAGCTTTATAATGTCCTGTAAAAATGTTACCTCCCTTTTTTTTTCGTCTTCCGAATTTTTTTTTTAAACTTCAGTACTGCTCATAAAGTTACGACATTATTTAAAAAGTATTTAGGACAAACAAAAATACTATTTTTTCATTTTACCACCTACAAACTTTGCTTTTACTCATGACGTCGACATCCCACAATAAGACACACCCTTCTGAAAATCATTTATGACCTACTCAAGGTCACGATATGAATTTTGCAATATAACTTATGCAAATATTGCATTCGTCAATCAAGAGATAGTTGTTTCTATAACTTTTTCTGTTACATGCTTACACAATTACGGCTGAAAAGGAACAAAATCTATGACTTCATACAAACATTAGTTCCGGCCTCTTTTCACTTGTCATAAACTTCTCGCAGACTGTACAAAGCACTTTTATTTACAGCGGATAATCACGAAGTCTTGGGAACGTACCCAGCTGTGACCATTCCGTGTTGCCAGAGCTGATAATTTCTAAAGTTTAGGTTTCATTCAACCTTTGTGTTCATTCGAATTGATTTTAAATGATTTTTTTACAAATCATTTGCACAAAATACGGGCATTTCAATTACTATTATAAGTACGTTATAATACCTTCTGGCAGATTTCATGTACAGCGACCACTTCAAAAAAAAATGATTCCGTTATCGGTGCACTCGCATATAGCTCATACATCCGATCTTATTTGTAAATGTATGTTATACTTTATAAAGGAGCGACTAAAATCTAATTACTTCAATATCAATTTCTCCTTCTTTTTAACAGATTTTTAAGCATGTATGAAAGTCAACTTTTTCGTCCATAGTTTTAAATGATTAAAGCAATGAAGTATGTTGAATAACAAAACAAAGAATATTTATTTTTTTGAATAACAAACCAATGCTTTGACGGTTGCGTTGATGTTGCAGCATTCAGTTTTCTTTTTCCTCCAAAACTACCTTCTTTAATTACTTATTTATGAAGAGTATTTATTTCTTTTCCGCTTGTCATGGTTTTGTGTATAGTTAGATTCTATCATCAAATCCAATGCAACTGTGAACATTGTTGCTCTATTTTGTCGGATTCAGCGATTGCTGATGTTATCAAAGATAAATCCAGTGGTCTTTCGTAATTGTGAGTTGTGGGTAGTTGTGCTGGTGATTTAGTGGGGCGATTTTAATTGATGTTAGATCCCACAGTCGGAACTATTGGAAATGCTCTGACCATTAAACTGCTAACAATCCTAGAATTGTCTCGTATTTCGCCTCGTTAGGTTTTCTTTACTGCGTTGAATGGAGGCAGAATGCTTTACATTTTTGTGCTTATTTTATTTTCGTTTATTAACTATCTGTTTTATGTTACTACGCTTACATATCCTATACTTAGGTACATTATTTTAACAGATACATTTTCAATATTATTACAATCAATCAGATAAATGGTCGAGCCGTTTTTCTCTTGTGACACACAAAACACGGTCACATCATCAATGCTGATCTCGGCATGATGTGCACGATATGTTGAAAAGGATGCTTTCAAACCTTTACCTTGGTCGCCAATCATGTATGCTCTATATGAGTTCCTAATTAACTTTACCTGAAAGCCCAAAGCATCTGCGAGCCATTGGTACCGTCCATGAACGAGAAAATCAATCAGATAAATGGTCGAGCCGTTTTTCTCTTGTGACACACAAAACACGGTCACATCATCAATGCTGATCTCGCCATGATGTGCACGTTATTATATATGGGCTGTTGGTACTGTCCATGGGCAAGAGAGTCAATGAGATAAACGGTCTATGCCATTGTTTCCCAACCATTTTTAGGCCGTGTCCCACCTTAACTTTTCTACAATTTTTATACCCCCACGCATAATTTTTAACCTTTGAAAATTGTTTTGTTCTCTTGAGAAATATAAATTATATTTTGGTAACGTCAAATTATACCGAAATGTATATATTTTTTAAGAATTTGCCTTTTTTGTTAAATTTTTCACGGATATCTATCATTGCATTTAAATAAACCAAAGTGAAAGGGTTAAAGTCGTGTCGAGTCCATTTTTGAATTCCCCCTCCCACCCTGTGGGGCGTGGGCCCCATGTTGGGAAACACTGGTCTATGCGTTTTCCCCTTGAACGTACAAAAGGAGATCTTCTATGGAAGTCAGTGGAGGGTGCCCAACCGACGTCACTGGCCTCTCCACTGGAGCCGAGCCAAATGTGCTAGCGATATGATTACGCGATGTTTAGTAAATAAATTTACCCACTAAGACGACCTATTTATAACCGTTTTAATGCTTACCCGTTCCACTGACTAAAATTCTTAGGGCTAGTCTAAGGAGAGCAGCAGATCAAATGCCGCAAATGGAGTTGTATCGGCCACACCCTCCGACGGGTTTCCCATTCGCAAAACACTCTAATTTTAGCTGCCCTATTCACAACTACTGAGCAATTTATTGACTACTAGCTGTGCCCACAACTTCAGTCGCATAAAAGCAGGTAAAAATTAGATTAAATTTTGGTCTGTTGATATATAGTCATTGTTCTATAAAAGGACGTAGATTGCTTACGGGTTATATTTATATAAAGTTAATGATAATATACTAGTTTACTTTCGATTTGAGGGAATTACCTTCCCTTGAGTGATTAGTTACATATCAAATATTTGCTGTTCCCGCGACTTTGTCAGCATAAAATTAGGTAAAATAGATTCAAATTTAGCGTAATGAAATTTAGCCTACAGGCTTCCTCGATAAATGGGCTATCTAACACTGAAAGAATCTTTCAAATCGGACCAGTAGTTTCTGAGATTAGCGCATTCAAGTAAACAAACAAACTCTTCTGTCTGTTACTGCAAAGTAGCAAGTGACAACCCTAGTAGTTATTGATATTAAAAGGTTGCTATGAGACAATTTTATTAAGAAAATTAGATTTGACTTGATAACATTATCAATGATAAAGGCGACCAGGGGTGTGAATGGGGTGTTGTAATCGGCCTTCGACGAGGGTTGTGAAATCTTGTTGGATAACTTCGTTAGCGCGTATTACCTATTGTTATGTGTGACAAGTAATGCATTTGGCATAGCTTCGATAATTGGCGCGACCTTTTGACATGTCAGGTCATATGTACAATGTCACGTTTAACTTCTATTACAAGAGTAGGTTATATTTTTAACTTCTATTAATTTGCTTAAATTATATTATTTTTCACTAGTTGTTCAGCGATTTCGTCCCTACAAGTGCATTAAATTACATAGTGGAAATACCTCCTATCCAAACTGATGTTGATAATTATGACATCACCTCCTAATTTGCAATACTGTGCTATAGTTGGTTGTTTTCAAATACTAATTAAGTAGTGATTTGTTTTTTTATTGTAAATATACTTATGTACATAAAAGTTTCTATTAGTGATTTCAACATTACCAAACAACCATATATGTATAAGTTTTTATATATATCTAAGACTTTTCAATCTGTGAGTCGCAACCATTAGTGGGGTCGCAAAATATGACGGGTGGTTGCCGGCCAAAGAAAAAATGCAACCAGGCAAATAATGAAAAGAGAAAATCATAAAAATTGTAAATTAAATAAATAAAATATAACCATTAATTACTAGTGTTTTCAATTATCACAATTTGCCTACCGAGGTTGACATTTTCAACTATGGCTCAAGGTGGTCGCTACAATGTTTCAAACTGAAAAGGGGTCGCGCGTCTAAAAAATTAAGTACTGTCATTGTACAGATACGACTAGTATGATATACTAACTCATGAGACATAGCTGCAGTATATGAAAGCATGACACGATCCGAAAAACTCGTCAAAACACAATCAATGCTAACAAATTGAGGAAATCAAAGCATCCGGTCTCAAGTTCCCCTCGACAGAACGTGCGATTCGGATGAGTGACAAACGCGTTCACTTCACGCCTGATGTGATAACGAATATCGTGATTTTGGATGCGCATGGATGGCCTTGATTTAAAACTATAAACCAGATCAAATTAAATAGAGCATGCATAAATCAGCGAACAAGCTGAGTGGCTATCCTTTTCTTAATCACACCGGTACACAATTTAGTTTTAAGGAAACCTTTATTATTATGTTTTATATTAATTTTTTGTTTTGTGTTCTTTTTTTTATGTTTTCTTTGTTATGTATTTTTTTTATTATTATTATTTTATTGCTTTTATTTTTCTAATTTTAGTTTTTTGGTGTGATTCAGAATAAAGATATTTTTCATTTTCATATAGATTTTTTTAAATTGCGAATTTTACCCTTAAGAAGCATATTTTAAAAATTCGACACCCACTCAGTAGAACTGCTCATTCTGTTAAACTTTGATGAAAATGTTCGGGTGTAACACGGATAACGTCTTTCATTTCCGCTAAAACAAACATTTTTAAGTATTTAAGATATACTTCATAATGAGATTATATCTTAGTGAATGGTTAATGAATTAATTATTTAATAAATATTTTACAAGTTTAAAGAGAACTCGTACATAAGTACTACAATAAATTGACATTGACTTTTTAAATGTAAACAGTATACAGACTAATTGCCACCAAAGAGTAATAAAATAGGAAATACGGATTTGGAATCTACTGATCTTCCAAAAGTATGAAATTCTTATAAACAGAGAGTACAGATACGACACGACTCTTCGTTACTATGACTCAAGTATATTTTTTATTTCATCTCAATTTATTATTTTTATCATAAAATTATTAGACTGATGATGTTGATTTTCAAGATTTGCAATTTTTTTTTAAATTTTATGCAAAATTATTTTTTAAGTCGTGTAGGTTACAGCAAGTAAGTTATTATGGTAACAAATTGTACTGATAATTATTGTTTATATTTCCTATGATATAAAAGCTCTTTAAAACGCTGTTATTACAATGTTCTCGGATTTAATTCTATTTACATCAACAATTAATAAATTGTTGATGTAAATAGAATTAAATCCGTTACATCTGGCAACTTTATACGTCTACGCGCGGTTGATTCGGTAAACGAAAAGCTAACTGGCTAAAAGCTTTTGCGTTGTTCCGTGTGCTGCACGTCGATTGTTGACTTATACGCGCTTTTCTGGGTAAGTTTTGTTTTATCAGTAAAAATCTACAATATAAAAAGTGAACTTATGACATCAAATATAAAATTTGAAATAAAATAAAGTAGCTTTATGTATTCGATTAAGAATATTGTTAAACTTTAATTTAACTTAAATAATGCAAAAAGATTTTGTATATGATGTGTAATAACAATAATCTAAACATATATATTACCTCTGTAATCGTCATTATATAACACATTTGTGTATACAATTATATATTCAATAATGACTATTACAATAGTATATTAAAAAGTGACTATTACATTACAATTTAGTTGTTTGTAACGCTCTACTGTAAAGAGGAGAATTTGGGGTTACAACAACTTCCGTGGGAGGTATCGATACATAGATTAATCTTGAAATCCTGTAATAAGAAGAATGTTTAGTCTGATTAATGGATACAGGAAGGTCGTACACCACTGCACTACAGCGCGGCGTGTCGCGAGGAGGCTTTGGTAGCAGCCCTGCTGGAGAGGGCGGGCGCGGTAAGGGGCGCGCGGGACGCGGCCGGGCGGACGCTCGCGCACTACCGCACCGCGCGCACTCTGCTCGTGCTGCCCGCCGCCGACGACATGCCAGCGCGACCGCACGCCAACCCGCCCGGTGAGTGCCCAGCTTTATTTCACTAACTACCATACATAATGTTTTTTTTTTTGATTTGTTCACTCACAGTCAAGGATACATAATTGAAAGGAATCTCTTACGAAAATATTTTATTTTTAATAAAATTTGTGTTTGTATCTTATATATAAAATTCTCATATCACAGTGTCTGTTGCCAAACGCCTCCGAAACGGCTTGGCTGATTCTTATGAAAATTTTTGTGCATATTTGGTAGGTCTGAGAATAGGTTGTAAATATTATTTTCAAGCCCAAGTGTTAAGACTGGGCCCCATGTGAAGGCGCGGAGTTCAGCTAGTAATATAGTATAAAAATCTAGTGTCACTATGTATGAAATCCTTACCAAATCATCCGATATTCATGACAGTTGGCATTTATTTTTAATTTGGTCCGACTTTAATGATAGGATAGTTTTCCTTTTTTTTTTCCTAAATTAATCGGCCGCAGCTACGCGTGTTTGGAACTGCTAGTGTTATTTTAGAAAAGTTTTTTTTGTTTTAATCACTCACAGTGAAAGATATATAATTAGGCAATTCAAAAGTTCAGCAAGCAACATTTTCCACGTCTATTTCGCGGCGAGTTCCACGAACGACTGTCAGCATCCCGTGAATGTGGAGGGCATGAACTGTGCCGTGAATTCGCGGCGTGAATTCACGGCAATAATGTAGAGCCGCCATCGCACAGCGTGTGGCAATAGCGCTTCAAGCCGTAATGTCACGGACCAAGCGAGTGCTATATTCATTAACATTTTTCAACTAATTACAGAATTAATTACACTAAAATGCAAATCAACAATTACACCAAGGCAAGGTTCCATAGATATGAAATCTTGAAATGTCGCAATATTTACTACGAAAACGAACGGACTGAGAATAATTTATGCAATTAAAAAAAAACTGTAGAATTATTATGAGCGATCAGCATGGTAGAAATCGGAAATATGTAAATCTATATATATTTAGATATAAGATTTTAAAACTCGGATATGGGATGTATTAATTACTAGCTGTTCCCGCGACTTTGTCCGCGTACAATTGGGTAAAAAATAAATAACTCAATTTTAGCATGATTATATATAATAGCCTATAGAGCCTTCCTCGATAAATGGGCTTTCTAACGCTGAAAGAATTTTTCAAATCGGACCAGTAGTTCCGGAGATTAGCGCCTTCAAGCAAAGAAACAAACTATTCAGCTTTATATATTAGTACAAGATATGAGGGATTGAATATCATATATGTATTTATTTCCATGAAATCTTTAAAACTCGCAATTCCTCTATGGAATCAGTTACCAGGTTCGGTATTCCCGAACCGATACGATTTAGGGACGATTCAAGAAAAGAGCATATTCATTCTTCAAAGGCGGGCAACGCATCTGCCAGCCCTCTGCTGTTGCAGTTGCCTATGGGCGTCGGTAGTCACTTATGTGAATGCCGACTGCTCGTTGTGGGAGAGACGTGTTTGTTAGAATTCCATGAATTCACCGTGCGGGTGCCGGGTCCATCGCATTACAGAGGAAGGAACCATAGCAGTGCCCGGGACTTGTGACCCAGGTGTAGGTTTAAGAGAGCGCTCTTTATAGTGATCACTAACACTCACCTACACTGCCAGTGTTCCCTCCCTTGCATAGCCAAATGGTGTGATACTACTAGTGCGACTATAAATGTCATGTATCGTCATGTGTTTGGCCACTAACTAGCAATAGCATCAGTCTTGAACAACTTTAATTCGTGTTTAGGCAAAAAGTGACATAAAAAAAATAGAATACTTGTAAGCTCAATATAAATCGCCGATAAGCCCTAGCTACCATTAATTTTTATTCATTGTTGATCCGAATACCTCGAATAAATATACTCGAAAATCGCGCCTTCTGATATCCAAATTTTAGCTTTTCGACTCGAGATCTCGACCTTTTTGTACAGTCAAGAGTCAATAAGTTAAAGTTTTGTGCATTTCTCTAGACATTTGAGATACCGAGATTCTATTGTATATACATAAAATAGGTACGATAGTAATTCACAATGGGAAATAATATGTACGCTAACAGCTGCACACTTATCGATAAATCGTTGCGATTTAAATGTGCGTGTGGCGCAGTGGACAGGGATGCAGCTTTCAGCTCCGGGGGTTGTGGGTACGATTCCCGCCTCGAGTCTGGGTGTATAATCTATATATCTATTTATATATTTCTACAAAAATAATGTGTATAACAGGCAGTTGTTACATATAACACAGGCATTAAGTTGTCTACCTTAGAAATAGACGTCCGTGTGTCATATGGTCCTATTATTATTTAAACTGTGCATTTTAATCGACAACGATTTTTCGCACACACACACACACTACACACAAACTGCCCAGTTTAAACGGCACAGTTAAATCGCAAGTATTTATCGATACGTGCGTAGCGGCCGTTAGTGTAGAGGGGGGGGGGGCGGTACAATACGCGTGTCACTCACGCTTGGCGTTGCAGTTGGCGCAGACGAGGAAGCGCTCGTGCGTGTACTTGCGGTTCGCCTCCAGCCGCAGCTTGCAGGCGCGGCACGTGTCCACCTCTTCTTCCTTCACCGCGTCAGCCTGACTGCTGCGCTTCGTCTTTGTTATCTTTTTTCTCTGTAAATATTTAAAAAATATATATGCACCACTTTCACTAATTAATAACCCACAGCTGGGCATGGGCCTGCCTTTGCTTCTGCCGCTCTCCCCTATCCATAGCCAATCTCATCTAGCCACCTCCTGCCACTCTCCTCACATTAAACGCAATAGCTATGACAATATACAATACAACACTTGGAATTCGTCATGCTTGAACTTAGTTCGTACGAACGTACGAACAAACATATTGATGTCTGAGAAGTGTCCTAATAGAATTCGCGCGATCGGA